>JAKFHT010001756.1:0-24058 GCA_023783455.1 Erythrocebus patas | reverse complement strand
CTTGCTAATTCCACAAGAACAGCCTTAGCGAAAGGCTTTTGAAGGAAAGATGTATCTCTGTGAGATGAATTAACAGAACATCGAGCAGTTTCTCAGAAAGCTTCTTTCCAGTTTTGAATGGAAGATATTTCCTTTTCACCATAGCGTTCTATGGGATTCCAAATATCCTTGCCAATTCCACAAGAACAGCCTTAGCGAAAGGCTTTTGAAGGAAAGATGTATCTCTGTGAGATGAATTCAGAACACAGAGCAGTTTCTCAGAAAGCTTCTTTCCAGTTTTGAACGGAAGATATTTTTCACCATAGCGTTCTATGGGATTCCAAATATCCTTGCTAATTCCACAAGAACAGCCTTAGCGAAAGGCTTTTGAAGGAAAGATGTATCTCTGTGAGATGAATTAACAGAACATCGAGCAGTTTCTCAGAAAGCTTCTTTCCAGTTTTGAATGGAAGATATTTCCTTTTCACCATAGCGTTCTATGGGATTCCAAATATCCTTTGTCAATTCCACAAGAACAGCCTTAGCGAAAGGCTTCTAGAAGGAAAGATGTAACTCTGTGAGATGAATTAACAGAACACAGAGCAGTTTCTCAGAAAGCTTCTTTCCAGTTTTGAAGGAAGATATTTCCTTTTTCACCATAGCGTTCTATGGGATTCCAAATATCCCTTGCCAATTCCACAAGAACAGCCTTAGCGAAAGGCTTTTGAAGGAAAGATGTAACTCTGTGAGAAGAATTAACAGAACACAGAGCAGTTTCTCAGAAAGCTTCTTTCCAGTATTGAATGGAAGATATTTCCTTTTCACCATAGCCCTCTATGGGCTTCCAAATATCCTTTGCTAATTCCACAAGAACAGCCTTAGCGAAAGGCTTCTAGAAGGAAAAGATGTAACTCTGTGAGATGAATTCAGAGAACACAGAGCAGTTTCTCAGAAAGCTTCTTCCAGTTTTGAACGGAAGATATTTCCTTTTTCACCATAGCCTCTATGGGCTTCCAAATATCCTTTGTCAATTCCACAAGAACAGCCTTAGCGAAGGCTTCTTGAAGGAAAGATGTAACTCTGTGAGATGAATTCAGAGAACAGAGCAGTTTCTCAGAAAGCTTCTTTCCAGTTTTGAACGGAAGTTATTTCCTTTTTCACCATAGCCCTCTAAAGCTTCCAAATATTCCTTTGCCAATTCCACAAGAACAGCCTTAGCGAAAGGCTTCTTGAAGGAAAGATGTATCTCTGTGAGATGAATTAACAGAACACAGAGCAGTTTCTCAGAAAGCTTCTTTCCAGTTTTGAACGGAAGATATTTTTCACCGTAGTCTCTATGGGCTTCCAAATATCCTTTGCTAATTCCACAAGAACAGCCTTAGCGAAAGGCTTCTTGAAGGAAAGATGTAACCCTGTGAGATGAATTAACAGAACATCGAGCAGTTTCAGAAAGCTTCTTCCAGTTTTGAACGGAAGCTATTTCCTTTTCACCATAGCCCTCTATGGGCTTCCAAATATCCCTTTGCTAATTCCACAAGAACAGCCTTAGCGGAAGGCTTTTGAAGGAAAGATGTAACTCTGTGAGAAGAATTCAGAGAACACAGAGCAGTTTCTCAGAAAGCTTCTTTCCAGTTTTGAACGGAAGATATTTCCTTTTCACCATAGCCCTCTATGGGCTTCCAAATATCCCTTTGCTAATTATACAAGAACAGCCTTAGCGAAAGGCTTCTTGAAGGAAAGATGTAACTCAGTGAGATGAATTAACAGAACACAGAGCAGTTTCTCAGAAAGTTTTTTCCAGTTTTGAATGGAAGATATTTCCTTTTTCACCATAGCCCTCTATGGGCTTCCAAATATCCTTTGCCAATTCCACAAGAACAGTCTTAGCGAAAGGCTTCTTCAAGGGAAAGATGTAACTCTGTGAGATGAAGTAACAGAACACATAGCAGTTTCTCAGAAAGCTTCTTTCCAGTTTTGAAGGAAGATATTTCCTTTTCACCATAGCGTTCTATGGGCTTCCAAATATCCTTTGCCAATTCCACAAGAACCGCCTTAGCGAAAGGCTTCTTGAAGGAAAGATGTAACTCTGTGAGAAGAATTCAGAGAACACAGAGCAGTTTCAGAAAGCTTCTTTCCAGTATTGAATGGAAGATATTTTTCACCCTAGCCCTCTATGGGCTTCCAAATATCCTTGCCAATTCCACAACAACAGACTTAGCGAAGGCTTCTAGAAGGAAAGATGTAACTCTGTGAGATGAATTCAGAGAACACAGAGCAGTTTCTCAGAAAGCTTCTTTCCAGTTTTGAAGGAAGATATTACCTTTCACCATAGCCCTCTATGGGTTTCCAAATATCCCTTGCCAATTCCACAAGAACAGCCTTAGCGAAAGGCTTCTTGAAGGAAAGATGTAACTCTGTGAGATGAATTCAGAGAACACAGAGCAGTTTCTCAGAAAGCTTCTTTCCAGTTTTGAAGGAAGATATTTCCTTTTCACCATAGCCCTCTAAGGGCTTCCAAATATTCCTTTGCCAATTCCACAAGAACAGCCTTAGCGAAGGCTTCTTTAAGGAAAAGATGTAACTCTCTGAGTTGAATTAACAGAACACAGAGCAGTTTCTCAGAAAGCTTCTTTCCAGTTTTGAACGGAAGATATTTCCTTTTTCACCATAGCCCTCTATGGGCTTCCAAATATCCCTTTGCCAATTCCACAAGAACAGCCTTAGCAAAAGGCTTCCTGAAGGGAAAGATGTAACTCTGTGAGATGAAGTAACAGAACACAGAGCAGTTTCTCAGAAAGTTTTTTCCAGTTTTGAACGGAAGATATTTCCTTTTTCACCACAGCCCTCTAAGGGTTTCCAAATATCCCTTTGCCAATTCCACAAGAACAGCCTTAGCGAAAGGCTTCTTGAAGGGAAAGATGTAACACTGTGAAATGAACTAACAGAACACAGAGCAGATTCTCACAAAGCTTCTTTCCAGTTTTGAACGGAAGATATTTCCTTTTTCACCAGAGCCCTCTATGGGCTTCCAAATATCCCTTTGCCAATTCCACAAGAACAGCCTTAGAGAAAGGCTTCCTGAAGGGAAGGATGTAACTCTGTGAGATGAATTCATAGAACACAGAGCAGTTTCTCAGAAAGCTTCTTTCCAGTTTTGAACGGAAGATATTTCCTTTTTCACCATAGCCCTCTACGGGCTTCCAAATATCCCTTTGCCAATTATACAAGAACAGCCTTAGCGAAAGGCTTCTTGAAGGGAAGGATGTAACTCAGTGAGATGAATTAACAGAACACAGAGCAGTTTCTCAGAAAGCTTCTTTCCAGTTTTGAACGGAAGATATTTCCTTTTTCACCGCCGCCCTCTATGGGCTTCCAAATATCACTTTGCCAATTCCACAAGAACATCCTTAGCGAAAGGCTTCTTGAAGGGAAAGTTGTGGCTCTGTGAGATGAACTAACAGAAGACAGAGCAGTTTCTCAGAATGTTTCTTTCCAGTTTTGAACGGAAGATATTTCCTTTTTCACCATAGCCCTCTGTGGGCTTCCAAATATCCCATTGCCAATTTCACAAGAACAGCCTTGGCAAAAGGTTTCATGAAGGGAAAGATGTAACTCTGTGAAATGAATTAACAGAACACAGAACAGTTTCTCAGAAAGCTTCTTTCCATTTTTGAACGGAAGATATTTCTTTTCACCATAGCCTCTATGGGCTTCCAAATATCCCTTGCCAATTCCACAAGAACAGCCTTAGCGAAAGGCTTCTGAAGGAAAGATGTAACTCTGTGAGATGAATTAACAGAACACAGAGCAGTTTCTCAGAAAGCTTCTTTCCATTTTTGAACGGAAGATATTTCCTTTTTCACCATAGCCCTCTATGGGCTTCCAAATATCCTTTGCTAATTCCACAAGAACAGCCTTAGCGAAAGGCTTTGAAGGAAAGATGTAACTCTGTGAGATGAATTAACAGAACACAGAGCAGTTTCTCAGAAAGCTTCTTTCCAGTTTTGAACGGAAGATATTTCCTTTTTCACCATAGCCTCTATGGGCTTCCAAATATCCCTTTGCCATTCCACAAGAACAGCCTTAGCGAAAGGTTTCTTGCAGGAAAGATGTAACTCTGTGAGATGAACTAACAGAACACAGAGCAGTTTCTCAGAAAGATTTTTCCAGTTTTGAATGGAAGATATTTCCTTTTTCACCATAGCCCTCTATGGGCTTCCAAATATCCTTTGCTAATTCCACAAGAACAGCCTTAGCGAAAGGCTTCTGAAGGAAAGATGTAACCCTGTGAGATGAATTAACAGAACACAGAGCAGTTTCTCAGAAAGCTTCTTTCCAGTTTTGAACGGAAGATATTTTTCACCATAGCCCTCTATGGGTTTCCAAGTATCCTTTGCCAATTTCACAAGAACAGACTTAGCGAAAGGCTTTTGAAGGGAAAGATGTAACCTGTGAGATGAATTAACAAAACACAGAGCAGTTTCTCAGAAAGCTTCTTTCCAGTTTTGAACGGAAGATATTTCCTTTTTCACCATAGCCTCTATGGGCTTCCAAATATCCTTTGCCAATTCCACAAGAACAGCCTTAGCGAAAGGCTTTTGAAGGAAAGATGTAACTCAGTGAGATGAATTCGGAGAACACAGAGCAGTTTCTCAGAAAGCTTCTTTCCAGTTTTGAACGGAAGCTATTTCATTTTTCACCATAGCCTTCTATGAGCTTCCAAATATCCTTGCTAATTCCACAAGAACAGCCTTAGCGAAAGGCTTTTGAAGGAAAGATGTAACTCTGTTAGATGAATTAACAGAACACAGAGCAGTTTCTCAGAAAGCTTCTTTCCAGTTTTGAACGGAAGATATTTCCTTTTTCACCATAGCCCCCATGGTCTTCCAAATATCCTTTGCCATTCCACAAGAACAGCCTTAGCGAAAGGCTTTTGAAGGAAAGATGTAACTCTGTGAGAAGAATTCAGAGAACACAGAGCAGTTTCTCAGAAAGCTTCTTTCCAGTTTTGAACGGAAGATATTTCCTTTTTCACCCTAGCCCTCTATGGGCTTCCAAATATCCCTTTGCCAATTCCACAAGAACAGCCTTAGCGAAAGGCTTCTTGAAGGGAAAGATGGAACTCTGTGAGATGAATTCATAGAACACAGAGCAGATTCTCAGAAAGCTTCTTTCCAGTTTTGAACGGAAGATATTTCCTTTTTCACCATAGCCCTCTATGGGCTTCCAAATATCCCTTTGCCAATTCCACAAGAACAGCCTTAGCGAAAGGCCTCTTGAAGGGAAAGATGTAGCTCTGTGAGAAGAATTAACAGAACACAGAGCAGTTTCTCAGAAAGCTTCTTTCCAGTGTTGAACGGAAGATATTTCCTTTTTCACCATAGCCCTCTATGGGCTTCCAAATATCCCTTTGCCAATTCCACAAGAACAGCCTTAGCGAAAGGCTTCTTGAAGGGATAGATGGAACTCTGTGAGATGAATTCATAGAACACAGAGCAGTTTCTCAGAAAGCTTCTTTCCAGTTTTGAACGGAAGATATTTCCTTTTTCACCATAGCCCTCTAAGGGCTTCCAAATATCCCTTTGCCAATTCCACAAGAACAGCCTTAGAGAAAGGCTTCTTGAAGGGAAAGATGTAACTCTGTGAGATGAATTAACAGAACACAGAGCAGTTTCTCAGAAAGCTTCTTTCCAGTTTTGAACGGAAGATATTCTCTTTTTCACCATAGCCCTCTACGGGCTTCCAAATATCCCTTTGCCAATTCCACAAGAACAGCCTTAGCGAAAGGCTTCTTGAAGGGAAAGATGTAACTCTGTGAGATGAATTAACAGAACACAGAGCAGTTTCTCAGAAAGCTTCTTTCCAGTTTTGAACGGAAGATATTTCCTTTTTCACCGTAGCCCTCTATGGGCTTCTAAATATCCCTTTGCCAATTCCACAAGAACAGCCTTAGAGAAAGGCTTCTTGAAGGGAAAGATGTAACCCTGTGAGATGAATTAACAGAACACCGAGCAGTTTCTCAGAAAGCTTCTTTCCAGTTTTGAACGGAAGCTATTTTTCACCATAGCCCTCTATGGGCTTCCAAATATCCTTTGCCAATTCCACAAGAACAGCCTTACCGAAAGGCTTTAAAGGAAAGATGTAACTCTGTGAGATGAATTCAGAGAACACAGAGCAGTTTCTCAGAAAGCTTCTTTCCAGTTTTGAACGGAAGATATTTCCTTTTTCACCATAGCCCTCTATGGGCTTCCAAATATCCCTTTGCCAATTATACAAGAACAGCCTTAGCGAAAGGCTTCTTGAAGGGAAAGATGTAACTCAGTGAGATGAATTAACAGAACACAGAGCAGTTTCTCAGAAAGATTCTTTCCAGTTTTGAACGGAAGATATTTCCTTTTTCACCGCAGCCCTCAATGGGCTTCCAAATATCACTTTGTCAATTCCACAAGAACAGCCTGAGCGAAAGGCTTCTTGAAGGGAAAGTTGTGGCTCTGTGAGATGAACTAACAGAAGACAGAGCAGTTTCTCAGAATGTTTCTTTCCAGTTTTGAACGGAAGATATTTCCTTTTTCACCATAGCCCTCTGTGGGCTTCCAAATATCCCTTTGCCAATTTCACAAGAACAGCCTTGGCGAAAGGTTTCATGAAGGGAAAGATGTAACTCTGTGAAATGAATTAACAGAACACAGAACAGTTTCTCAGAAAGCTTCTTTCAATTTTTGAACGGAAGATATTTCCTTTTTCACCATAGACCTCTATGGGCTTCCAAATATCCCTTTGCCAATTCCACAAGAACAGCCTTAGCGAAAGGCTTCTTGAAGGGAAAGATGTAACTCTGTGAGATGAATTAACAGAACACAGAGCAGTTTCTCAGAAAGCTTCTTTCCAGTTTTGAACGGAAGATATTTCCTTTTTCACCATAGCCCTCTATGGGCTTACAAATATCCCTTTACCATTTCCACAAGAACAGCCTTGGTGAAAGGTTTCTTGCAGGGAAAGATGTAACTCTGTGAGATGAACTAACAGAACACAGAGCAGTTTCTCAGAAAGATTTTTTCCAGTTTTGAACGGAAGATATTTCCTTTTTCACCATAGCCCTCTATGGGCTTCCAAATATCCCTTTGCCAATTCCACAAGAACAGCCTTAGCGAAAGGCTTCTTGAAGGGAAAGATGTAACCCTGTGAGATGAATTAACAGAACACAGAGCAGTTTCTCAGAAAGCTTCTTTCCAGTTTTGAACGGAAGATATTTCCTTTTTCACCATAGCCCTCTATGGGTTTCCAAGTATCCCTTTGCCAATTTCACAAGAACAGCCTTAGCGAAAGGCTTCTTGAAGGTAAAGATGTAACTCTGTGAGATGAATTAACAGAACACAGAGCAGTTTCTCAGAAAGCTTCTTTCCAGTTTTGAACGGAAGATATTTCCTTTTTCACCATAGCGTTCTATGGGATTCCAAATATCCCTTTGCCAATTCCACAAGAACAGCCTTAGCGAAAGGCTTCTTGAAGGAAAAGATGTAACTCTGTGAGAAGAATTAACAGAACACAGAGCAGTTTCTCAGAAAGCTTCTTTCCAGTATTGAATGGAAGATATTTCCTTTTTCACCATAGCCCTCTATGGGCTTTCAAATATCCCTTTGCCAATTCCACAAGAACAGCCTTAGCGAAAGGCTTCTAGAAGGAAAAGATGTAACTCTGTGAGATGAATTCAGAGAACACAGAGCAGTTTCTCAGAAAGCTTCTTTCCAGTTTTGAACGGAAGATATTTTTTCACCATAGCCCTATGGGCTTCCAAATATCCCTTTGCCAATTCCACAAGAACAGCCTTAGCGAAAGGCTTCTTGAAGGGAAAGATGTAACTCTGTGAGATGAATACAGAGAACACAGAGCAGTTTCTCAGAAAGCTTCTTTCCAGTTTTGAACGGAAGATATTTCCTTTTTCACCATAGCCCTCTAAGGGCTTCCAAATATTCCTTTGCCAATTCCAGAAGAACAGCCTTAGCGAAACGCTTCTTGAAGGGAAAGATGTATCTCTGTGAGATGAATTAACAGAACACAGAGCAGTTTCTCAGAAAGCTTCTTTCCAGCTTTGAACGGAAGATATTTCCTTTTTCACCGTAGCCCTCTATGGGCTTCCAAATATCCCTTTGCCAATTCCACAAGAACAGCCTTAGCGAAAGGCTTCTTGAAGGGAAAGATGTAACCCTGTGAGATGAATTAACAGAACACCGAGCAGTTTCTCAGAAAGCTTCTTTCCAGTTTTGAACGGAAGATATTTCCTTTTTCACCATAGCCCTCTATGGGCTTCCAAATATCCCTTTGCCAATTCCACAAGAACAGCCTTAGCGGAAGGCTTCTTGAAGGGAAAGATGTAACTCTGTGAGATGAATTCAGAGAACACAGAGCAGTTTCTCAGAAAGCTTCTTTCCAGTTTTGAACGGAAGATATTTCCTTTTTCACCATAGCCCTCTATGGGCTTCCAAATATCCCTTTGCCAATTATACAAGAACAGCCTTAGCGAAAGGCTTCTTGAAGGGAAAGATGTAACTCAGTGAGATGAATTAACAGAACACAGAGCAGTTTCTCAGAAAGCTTCTTTCCAGTTTTGAATGAAAGATATTTCCTTTTTCACCGCAGCCCTCTATGGGCTTCCAAATATCCCTTTGCCAATTCCACAAGAACAGCCTTAGCGAAAGGCTTCTTCAAGGGAAAGATGTAACTCTGTGAGATGAAGTAACAGAACACATAGCAGTTTCTCAGAAAGCTTCTTTCCAGTTTTGAAGGGAAGATATTTCCTTTTTCACCATAGCGTTCTATGGGCTTCCAAATATCCCTTTGCCAATTCCACAAGAACCGCCTTAGCGAAAGGATTCTTGAAGGAAAAGATGTAACTCTGTGAGAAGAATTCAGAGAACACAGAGCAGTTTCTCAGAAAGCTTCTTTCCAGTATTGAATGGAAGATATTTCCTTTTTCACCCTAGCCCTCTATGGGCTTCCAAATATCCCTTTGCCAATTCCACAAGAACAGCCTTAGCGAAAGGCTTCTAGAAGGGAAAGATGTAACTCTGTGAGATGAATTCAGAGAACACAGAGCAGTTTCTCAGAAAGCTTCTTTCCAGTTTTGAAAGGAAGATATTACCTTTTTCACCATAGCCCTCTATGGGCTTCCAAATATCCCTTTGCCAATTCCACAAGAACAGCCTTAGCGAAAGGCTTCTTGAAGGGAAAGATGTAACTCTGTGAGATGAATTCAGAGAACACAGAGCAGTTTCTCAGAAAGCTTCTTTCCAGTTTTGAACGGAAGATATTTCCTTTTTCACCATAGCCCTCTAAGGGCTTCCAAATATTCCTTTGCCAATTCCACAAGAACAGCCTTAGCGAAAGGCTTCTTTAAGGGAAAGATGTAACTCTCTGAAATGAATTAACAGAACACAGAGCAGTTTCTCAGAAAGCTTCTTTCCAGTTTTGAACGGAAGATATTTTTTTCACCATAGCCCTCTATGGGCTTCCAAATATCCTTTGCCAATTCCACAAGAACAGCCTTAGCAAAAGGCTTCCTGAAGGGAAAGATGTAACTCTGTGAGATGAAGTAACAGAACACAGAGCAGTTTCTCAGAAAGTTTTTCCAGTTTTGAACGGAAGATATTTCCTTTTTCACCATAGCTCTATGGGTTTCCAAATATCCTTTGCCAATTCCACAAGAACAGCCTTAGCGAAAGGCTTCTTGAAGGAAAGATGTAACACTGTGAAATGAACTAACAGAACACACAGCAGATTCTCACAAAGCTTCTTTCCAGTTTTGAACGGAAGATATTTTTTTCACCATAGCCTCTATGGGCTTCCAAATATCCTTTGCCAATTCCACAAGAACAGCCTTAGAGAAAGGCTTCTTGAACGGAAAGATGTAACCCTGTGAGATGAATTAACAGAACACAGAGCAGTTTCTCAGAAAGCTTCTATCCAGTTTTGAACGGAAGATATTTCCTTTTTCACCGTAGCCCTCTATGGGCTTCCAAATATCCTTTGCCAATTCCACAAGAACAGCCTTAGAGAAAGGCTTCTTGAAGGAAAGATGTAACTCTGTGAGATGAATTAACAGAACACAGAGCAGTTTCTCAGACAGCTTCTTTCCAGTTTTGAACCCAAGATATTTCCTTTTCACCATAGCCCTATGGGCTTCCAAATATCCTTTGCCAATTCCACAAGAACAGCCAGCGAAAGGCTTCTTGAAGGAAAGATGTATCTCGTGAGATGAATTAACAGAACACAGACTAGTTTCTCAGAAAGCTTCTTTCCAGTTTTGAACGGAAGATATTTTTTTCACCATAGCCCTCTATGGGCTTCCAAACATCCCTTGCTATTCCACAAGAACAGCCTTAGCGAAAGGCTTCTTGAAGGAAAGATGAAACTCTGTGAGAAGAATTCAGAGAACACAGAGCAGTGTCTCAGAAAGCTTCTTTCCAGTTTTGAATGGAAGATATTTCCTTTTTCACCATAGCCCTCTATGGGCTTCCAAATATCCTTTGCCAATTCCACAAGAACAGCCTTAGCGAAGGCTTCTTGAAGGAAAGATGTAACTCTGTGAGATGAATTCATAGAACACAGAGCAGTTTCTCACAAAGCTTCTTTCCAGTTTTGAACGGAAGATATTTTTTTCACCATAGCCCTCTATGGGCTTCCAAATATCCTTTGCCAATTCCACAAGAACAGCCTTACCGAAAGGCTTCTTGAAGGAAAGATGGAACCTGTGAGATGAATTAACAGAACACAGAGCAGTTTCTCAGGAAGCTTCTTTCCAGTTTTGAACGGAAGATATTTCCTTTTTACCATAGCCCTCTATGGGCTTCCAAATATCTCTTTGCCAATTCCACAAGAACAGCCTTAGCGAAAGGCTTCTTGAAGGAAAGATGGAACTCTGTGAGATGAATTAACAGAACACAGAGCAGTTTCTCAGAAAGCTTCTTTCCAGTTTTGAACGGAAGATATTTCCTTTTTCACCATAGCCCTCTAAGGGCTTCCAAATATCCTTTGCTAATTCCACAAGAACAGCCTTAGCGAAAGGCTTGAAGGAAAGATGTAACTCTGTGAGAAGAATTAACAGAACACAGAGCAGTTTCTCAGAAAGTTTTTCCAGTTTTGAACGTAAGATATTTTTTTTCACCCTAGCCCTATGGGCTTCCAAATATCCCTTTGCCAATTCCACAAGAACAGCCTTAGCAAAGGCTTCTTGAAGGGAAAGATGTAACTCTGTGAGATGAATTCATAGAACACAGAGCAGTTTCTCAGAAAGCTTCTTTCCAGTTTTGAACGGAAGATATTTTTTTCACCATAGCCTCTATGGGCTTCCAAATATCCTTTGCCAATTCCACAAGAACAGCCTTAGCGAAAGGCTTGAAGGAAAGATGTAACCCTGTGAGATGAATTAACAGAACACAGAGCAGTTTCTCAGAAAGCTTCTATCCAGTTTTGAACGGAAGATATTTCCTTCACCATAGCCCTCTATGGGCTTCCAAATATCCTTTGCCAATTCCACAAGAACAGCCTTAGCGAAAGGCTTTTGAAGGAAAGATGTAACTCTGTGAGATGAATTAACAGAACATAGAGCAGTTTCTCAGACAGCTTCTTTCCAGTTTTGAACCCAAGATATTTCCTTTTTCACCATAGCCCTCTGTGGGCTTCCAAATATCCTTTGCCAATTCCACAAGAACAGCCTTAGCGAAAGGCTTCTTGAAGGGAAAGATGTAACCCTGTGAGATGAATTAACAGAACACCGAGCAGTTTCTCAGAAAGCTTCTTTCCAGTTTTGAACGGAAGATATTTTTTCACCATAGCCCTCTATGGGCTTCCAAATATCCCTTGCCAATTCCACAAGAACAGCCTTAGCGGAAGGCTTCTTGAAGGAAAGATGTAACTCTGTGAGATGAATTCAGAGAACACAGAGCAGTTTCTCAGAAAGCTTCTTTCCAGTTTTGAACGGAAGATATTTCCTTTTCACCATAGCCCCTATGGGCTTCCAAATATCCTTTGCCAATTATACAAGAACAGCCTTAGCGAAAGGCTTGAAGGAAAGATGTAACTCAGTGAGATGAATTAACAGAACACAGAGCAGTTTCTCAGAAAGCTTCTTTCAGTTTTGAATGAAAGATATTTCCTTTTCACCGTAGCCCTCTATGGGCTTCCAAATATCCCTTTGCCAATTCCACAAGAACAGCCTTAGCGAAAGGCTTCTTCAAGGGAAAGATGTAACTCTGTGAGATGAAGTAACAGAACACATAGCAGTTTCTCAGAAAGCTTCTTTCCAGTTTTGAAGGGAAGATATTTCCTTTTTCACCATAGCGTTCTATGGGCTTCCAAATATCCCTTTGCCAATTCCACAAGAACAGCCTTAGCGAAAGGCTTCTTGAAGGAAAAGATGTAACTCTGTGAGAAGAATTCAGAGAACACAGAGCAGTTTCTCAGAAAGCTTCTTTCCAGTATTGAATGGAAGATATTTCCTTTTTCACCCTAGCCCTCTATGGGCTTCCAAATATCCCTTTGCCAATTCCACAAGAACAGCCTTAGCGAAAGGCTTCTTGAAGGGAAAGATGTAACTCTGTGAGATGAATTCAGAGAACACAGAGCAGTTTCTCAGAAAGCTTCTTCCAGTTTTGAAGGAAGATATTTCCTTTTCACCATAGCCCTCTATGGGCTTCCAAATATCCTTTGCCAATTCCACAAGAACAGCCTTAGCGAAAGGCTTCTTGAAGGAAAGATGTAACCTGTGAGATGAATTCAGAGAACACAGAGCAGTTTCTCAGAAAGCTTCTTTCCAGTTTTGAACGGAAGATATTTCCTTTTTCACCATAGCCCTCTAAGGGCTTCCAAATATCCCTTTGCCAATTCCACAAGAACAGCCTTAGCGAAAGGCTTCTTCAAGGGAAAGATGTAACTCTCTGAGATGAATTAACAGAACACAGAGCAGTTTCTCAGAAAGCTTCTTTCCAGTTTTGAACGGAATATATTTCCTTTTCACCATAGCCCTCTATGGGCTTCCAAATATCCCTTTGCCAATTCCACAAGAACAGCCTTAGCGAAAGGCTTCTTGAAGGGAAAGATGTAACTCTGTGAGATGAAGTAACAGAACACAGAGCAGTTTCTCAGAAAGTTTTTTCCAGTTTTGAACGGAAGATATTTCCTTTTTCACCATAGCTCTCTATGGGTTTCCAAATATCCCTTTGCCAATTCCACAAGAACAGCCTTAGCGAAAGGCTTCTTGAAGGGAAAGATGTAACACTGTGAAATGAACTAACAGAACACACAGCAGATTCTCACAAAGCTTCTTTCCAGTTTTGAACGGAAGATATTTCCTTTTTCAACATAGCCCCGTATGGGCTTCCAAATATCCCTTTGCCAATTCCAGAAGAACAGCCTTAGCGAAAGGCTTCTTGAACGGAAAGATGTAACCCTGTGAGATGAATTAACAGAACACAGAGCAGTTTCTCAGAAAGCTTCTATCCAGTTTTGAACGGAAGATATTTCCTTTTTCACCGTAGCCCTCTATGGGCTTCCAAATATCCCTTTGCCAATTCCACAAGAACAGCCTTAGCGAAAGGCTTGAAGGAAAGATGTAACTCTGTGAGATGAATTAACAGAACACAGAGCAGTTTCTCAGACAGCTTCTTTCCAGTTTTGAACCCAAGATATTTCCTTTTTCACCATAGCCCTCTGTGGGCTTCCAAATATCCCTTTGCCAATTCCACAAGAACAGCCGTAGCGAAAGGCTTCTTGAAGGGAAAGATGTATCTCCGTGAGATGAATTAACAGAACACAGACTAGTTTCTCAGAAAGCTTCTTTCCAGTTTTGAACGGAAGATATTTCCTTTTTCACCATAGCCCTCTATGGGCTTCCAAACATCCCTTTGCCATTCCACAAGAACAGCCTTAGCGAAAGGCTTCTTGAAGGGAAAGATGAAACTCTGTGAGAAGAATTCAGAGAACACAGAGCAGTGTCTCAGAAAGCTTCTTTCCAGTTTTGAATGGAAGATATTTCCTTTTTCACCCTAGCCCTCTATGGGCTTCCAAATATCCCTTTGCCAATTCCACAAGAACAGCCTTAGCGAAAGGCTTCTTGAAGGGAAAGATGTAACTCTGTGAGAAGAATTCAGAGAACACAGAGCAGTGTCTCAGAAAGCTTCTTTCCAGTTTTGAATGGAAGATATTTCCTTTTTCACCCTAGCCCTCTATGGGCTTCCAAATATCCCTTTGCCAATTCCACAAGAACAGCCTTAGCGAAAGGCTTCTTGAAGGGAAAGATGTAACTCTGTGAGATGAATTCATAGAACACAGAGCAGTTTCTCACAAAGCTTCTTTCCAGTTTTGAACGGAAGCTATTTACTTTTTCACCATAGCCCTCTATGGGCTTCCAAATATCCCTTTGCCAATTCCACAAGAACAGCCTTACCGAAAGGCTTCTTGAAGGGAGAGATGGAACTCTGTGAGATGAATTAACAGAACACAAAGCAGTTTCTCAGGAAGCTTCTTTCCAGTTTTGAACGGAAGATATTTCCTTTTTTACCATAGCCCTCTATGGGCTTCCAAATATCTCTTTGCCAATTCCACAAGAACAGCCTTAGCGAAAGGCTTCTTGAAGGGAAAGATGGAACTCTGTGAGATGAATTAACAGAACACAGAGCAGTTTCTCAGAAAGCTTCTTTCCAGTTTTGAACGGAAGATATTTCCTTTTTCACCATAGCCCTCTAAGGGCTTCCAAATATCCCTTTGCCAATTCCACAAGAACAGCCTAGCGAAAGCTTCTTGAAGGGAAAGATGTAACTCTGTGAGAAGAATTAACAGAACACAGAGCAGTTTCTCAGAAAGTTTTTCCAGTTTTGAAGCGTAAGATATTTCCTTTTCACCCTAGCCCTCTATGGGCTTCCAAATATCCCTTTGCCAATTCCACAAGAACAGCCTTAGCGAAAGGCTTCTTGAAGGGAAAGATGTAACTCTGTGAGATGAATTCATAGAACACAGAGCAGTTTCTCAGAAAGCTTCTTTCCAGTTTTGAACGGAAGATATTTCCTTTTTCAACATAGCCCCGTATGGGCTTCCAAATATCCCTTTGCCAATTCCACAAGAACAGCCTTAGAGAAAGGCTTCTTGAACGGAAAGATGTAACCCTGTGAGATGAATTAACAGAACACAGAGCAGTTTCTCAGAAAGCTTCTATCCAGTTTTGAACGGAAGATATTTCCTTTTTCACCGTAGCCCTCTATGGGCTTCCAAATATCCCTTTGCCAATTCCACAAGAACAGCCTTAGCGAAAGGCTTCTTGAAGGGAAAGATGTAACTCTGTGAGATGAATTAACAGAACATAGAGCAGTTTCTCAGACAGCTTCTTTCCAGTTTTGAACCCAAGATATTTCCTTTTTCACCATAGCCCTCTGTGGGCTTCCAAATATCCCTTTGCCAATTCCACAAGAACAGCCGTAGCGAAAGGCTTCTTGAAGGGAAAGATGTATCTCCGTGAGATGAATTAACAGAACACAGACTAGTTTCTCAGAAAGCTTCTTTCCAGTGTTGAACGGAAGATATTTCCTTTTTCACCATAGCCCTCTATGGGCTTCCAAATATCCCTTTGCCAATTCCACAAGAACAGCCTTAGCGAAAGGCTTCTTGAAGGGAAAGATGGAACTCTGTGAGATGAATTCATAGAACACAGAGCAGTTTCTCAGAAAGCTTCTTTCCAGTTTTGAACGGAAGATATTTCCTTTTTCACCATAGCCCTCTAAGGGCTTCCAAATATCCCTTTGCCAATTCCACAAGAACAGCCTTACCGAAAGGCTTCTTAAAGGGAAAGATGTAACTCTGTGAGATGAATTCAGAGAACACAGAGCAGTTTCTCAGAAAGCTTCTTTCCAGTTTTGAACGGAAGATATTTCCTTTTTCACCATAGCCCTCTACGGGCTTCCAAATATCCCTTTGCCAATTATACAAGAACAGCCTTAGCAAAAGGCTTCTTGAAGGGAAAGATGTAACTCAGTGAGATGAATTAACAGAACACAGAGCAGTTTCTCAGAAAGATTCTTTCCAGTTTTGAACGGAAGATATTTCCTTTTTCACCGCAGCCCTCAATGGGCTTCCAAATATCACTTTGTCAATTCCACAAGAACAGCCTGAGCGAAAGGCTTCTTGAAGGGAAAGTTGTGGCTCTGTGAGATGAACTAACAGAAGACAGAGCAGTTTCTCAGAATGTTTCTTTCCAGTTTTGAACGGAAGATATTTCCTTTTTCACCATAGCCCTCTGTGGGCTTCCAAATATCCCTTTGCCAATTTCACAAGAACAGCCTTGGCGAAAGGTTTCATGAAGGGAAAGATGTAACTCTGTGAAATGTATTAACAGAACACAGAACAGTTTCTCAGAAAGCTTCTTTCAATTTTTGAACGGAAGATATTTCCTTTTTCACCATAGACCTCTATGGGCTTCCAAATATCCCTTTGCCAATTCCACAAGAACAGCCTTAGCGAAAGGCTTTGAAGGAAAGATGTAACTCTGTGAGATGAATTAACAGAACATAGAGCAGTTTCTCAGACAGCTTCTTTCCAGTTTTGAACCCAAGATATTTCCTTTTTCACCATAGCCCTCTGTGGGCTTCCAAATATCCTTTGCCAATTCCACAAGAACAGCCTTAGCGAAAGGCTTCTTGAAGGGAAAGATGTAACCCTGTGAGATGAATTAACAGAACACCGAGCAGTTTCTCAGAAAGCTTCTTTCCAGTTTTGAACGGAAGATATTTCCTTTTTCACCATAGCCCTCTATGGCTTCCAAATATCCTTTGCCAATTCCACAAGAACAGCCTTAGCGGAAGGCTTCTTGAAGGAAAGATGTAACTCTGTGAGATGAATTCAGAGAACACAGAGCAGTTTCTCAGAAAGCTTCTTTCCAGTTTTGAAGCGGAAGATATTTCCTTTTTCACCATAGCCCCTATGGGCTTCCAAATATCCTTTGCCAATTATACAAGAACAGCCTTAGCGAAAGGCTTCTTGAAGGAAAGATGTAACTCAGTGAGATGAATTAACAGAACACAGAGCAGTTTCTCAGAAAGCTTCTTTCCAGTTTTGAATGAAAGATATTTCCTTTTTCACCGCAGCCGTCTATGGGCTTCCAAATATCCTTGCCAATTCCACAAGAACAGCCTTAGCGAAAGGCTTCTTCAAGGGAAAGATGTAACTCTGTGAGATGAAGTAACAGAACACATAGCAGTTTCTCAGAAAGCTTCTTTCCAGTTTTGAAGGAAGATATTTCCTTTTTCACCATAGCTGCGTTCTATGGGCTTCCAAATATCCTTTGCCAATTCCACAAGAACCGCCTTAGCGAAAGGTTCTTGAAGGAAAGATGTAACTCTGTGAGAAGAATTCAGAGAACACAGAGCAGTTTCTCAGAAAGCTTCTTTCCAGTATTGAATGGAAGATATTTCCTTTTTCACCCTAGCCTCTATGGGCTTCCAAATATCCTTGCCAATTCCACAAGAACAGCCTTAGCGAAAGGCTTCTAGAAGGAAAGATGTAACTCTGTGAGATGAATTCAGAGAACACAGAGCAGTTTCTCAGAAAGCTTCTTTCCAGTTTTGAAGGAAGATATTACCTTTTTTCACCATAGCCCTCTATGGGCTTCCAAATATCCTTGCCAATTCCACAAGAACAGCCTTAGCGAAAGGCTTCTTGAAGGGAAAGATGTAACTCTGTGAGATGAATTCAGAGAACACAGAGCAGTTTCTCAGAAAGCTTCTTTCCAGTTTTGAACGGAAGATATTTCCTTTTTCACCATAGCCCTCTAAGGGCTTCCAAATATTCCTTTGCCAATTCCACAAGAACAGCCTTAGCGACAGGCTTCTTTAAGGGAAAGATGTAACTCTCTGAGATGAATTAACAGAACACAGAGCAGTTTCTCAGAAAGCTTCTTTCCAGTTTTGAACGGAATATATTTCCTTTTTCACCATAGCCCTCTATGGGCTTCCAAATATCCCTTTGCCAATTCCACAAGAACAGCCTTAGCAAAAGGCTTCCTGAAGGGAAAGATGTAACTCTGTGAGATGAAGTAACAGAACACAGAGCAGTTTCTCAGAAAGTTTTTTCCAGTTTTGAACGGAAGATATTTCCTTTTTCACCATAGCTCTCTATGGGTTTCCAAATATCCCTTTGCCAATTCCACAAGAACAGCCTTAGCGAAAGGCTTCTTGAAGGGAAAGATGTAACACTGTGAAATGAACTAACAGAACACACAGCAGATTCTCACAAAGCTTCTTTCCAGTTTTGAACGGAAGATATTTCCTTTTTCAACATAGCCCGTGTATGGGCTTCCAAATATCCTTGCCAATTCCAGAAGAACAGCCTTAGAGAAAGGCTTGAACGGAAAGATGTAACCCTGTGAGATGAATTAACAGAACACAGAGCAGTTTCTCAGAAAGCTTCTATCCAGTTTTGAACGGAAGATATTTCCTTTTTCACCGTAGCCCTCTATGGGCTTCCAAATATCCCTTTGCCAATTCCACAAGAACAGCCTTAGCGAAAGGCTTCTTGAAGGGAAAGATGTAACTCTGTGAGATGAATTAACAGAACACAGAGCAGTTTCTCAGACAGCTTCTTTCCAGTTTTGAACCCAAGATATTTCCTTTTTCACCATAGCCCTCTGTGGGCTTCCAAATATCCCTTTGCCAATTCCACAAGAACAGCCGGAGCGAAAGGCTTCTTGAAGGGAAAGATGTATCTCCGTGAGATGAATTAACAGAACACAGACTAGTTTCTCAGAAAGCTTCTTTCCAGTTTTGAACGGAAGATATTTCCTTTTTCACCATAGCCCTCTATGGGCTTCCAAACATCCCTTTGCCATTCCACAAGAACAGCCTTAGCGAAGGCTTCTGAAGGAAAGATGAAACTCTGTGAGAAGAATTCAGAGAACACAGAGCAGTGTCTCAGAAAGCTTCTTTCCAGTTTTGAATGGAAGATATTTCCTTTTTCACCCTAGCCCTCTATGGGCTTCCAAATATCCCTTTGCCAATTCCACAAGAACAGCCTTAGCGAAAGGCTTCTTGAAGGGAAAGATGTAACTCTGTGAGATGAATTCATAGAACACAGAGCAGTTTCTCACAAAGCTTCTTTCCAGTTTTGAACGGAAGCTATTTACTTTTTCACCATAGCCCTCTATGGGCTTCCAAATATCCTTTGCAATTCACAAGAACAGCCTTACCGAAAGGCTTCTTGAAGGGAGAGATGGAACTCTGTGAGATGAATTAACAGAACACAAAGCAGTTTCTCAGGAAGCTTCTTTCCAGTTTTGAACGGAAGATATTTCCTTTTTTACCATAGCCCTCTATGGGCTTCCAAATATCTCTTTGCCAATTCCACAAGAACAGCCTTAGCGAAAGGCTTCTTGAAGGGAAAGATGGAACTCTGTGAGATGAATTAACAGAACACAGAGCAGTTTCTCAGAAAGCTTCTTTCCAGTTTTGAGCGGAAGATATTTCCTTTTCACCATAGCCCTCTAAGGGCTTCCAAATATCCCTTTGCCAATTCCACAAGAACAGCCTTAGCGAAAGGCTTCTTGAAGGGAAAGATGTAACTCTGTGAGAAGAATTAACAGAACACAGAGCAGTTTCTCAGAAAGTTTTTTCCAGTTTTGAACGGAAGATATTTCCTTTTCACCCTAGCCCTCTATGGGCTTCCAAATATCCTTTGCCAATTCCACAAGAACAGCCTTAGCGAAGGCTTCTTGAAGGGAAAGATGTAACTCTGTGAGGTGAATTCATAGAACACAGAGCAGTTTCTCAGAAAGCTTCTTTCCAGTTTTGAACGGAAGATATTTCCTTTTCAACATAGCCCGTATGGGCTTCCAAATATCCTTGCCAATTCCACAAGAACAGCCTTAGAGAAAGGCTTCTTGAACGGAAAGATGTAACCCTGTGAGATGAACAGAACACAGAGCAGTTTCTCAGAAAGCTTCTATCCAGTTTTGAACGGAAGATATTTCCTTTTTCACCGTAGCCCTCTATGGGCTTCCAAATATCCTTTGCCAATTCCACAAGAACAGCCTTAGCGAAAGGCTTCTTGAAGGAAAGATGTAACTCTGTGAGATGAATTAACAGAACATAGAGCAGTTTCTCAGACAGCTTCTTTCCAGTTTTGAACCCAAGATATTTCCTTTTCACCATAGCCTCTGTGGGCTTCCAAATATCCTTTGCCAATTCCACAAGAACAGCCAGCGAAAGGCTTCTTGAAGGGAAAGATGTATCTCCGTGAGATGAATTAACAGAACACAGACTAGTTTCTCAGAAAGCTTCTTTCCAGTGTTGAAGCGGAAGATATTTCCTTTTCACCATAGCCCTATGGGCTTCCAAATATCCCTTTGCCAATTCCACAAGAACAGCCTTAGCGAAGGCTTTTGAAGGAAAGATGGAACTCTGTGAGATGAATTCATAGAACACAGAGCAGTTTCTCAGAAAGCTTCTTTCCAGTGTTGAACGGAAGATATTTCCTTTTCACCATAGCCCTCTATGGGCTTCCAAATATCCCTTGCCAATTCCACAAGAACAGCCTTAGCGAAGGCTTCTTGAAGGAAAGATGGAACTCTGTGAGATGAATTCATAGAACACAGAGCAGTTTCTCAGAAAGCTTCTTTCCAGTTTTGAACGGAAGATATTTCCTTTTTCACCATAGCCCTCTAAGGGCTTCCAAATATCCTTTGCTAATTCCACAAGAACAGCCTTACCGAAGGCTTCTTAAAGGGAAAGATGTAACTCTGTGAGATGAATTCAGAGAACACAGAGCAGTTTCTCAGAAAGCTTCTTTCCAGTTTTGAACGGAAGATATTTCCTTTTTCACCATAGCCCTCTCACGGGCTTCCAAATATCCTTTGCCAATTATACAAGAACAGCCTTAGCAAAAGGCTTCTTGAAGGAAAGATGTAACTCAGTGAGATGAATTAACAGAACACAGAGCAGTTTCTCAGAAAGATTCTTTCCAGTTTTGAACGGAAGATATTTCCTTTTTCACCGCAGCCCTCAATGGGCTTCCAAATATCACTTTGTCAATTCCACAAGAACAGCCTGAGCGAAAAGGCTTCTTGAAGGAAAGTTGTGGCTCTGTGAGATGAACTAACAGAAGACAGAGCAGTTTCTCAGAATGTTTCTTTCCAGTTTTGAACGGAAGATATTTCCTTTTTCACCAGCCCTCTGTGGGCTTCCAAATATCCCTTTGCCAATTTCACAAGAACAGCCTTGGCGAAAGGTTTCATGAAGGAAAGATGTAACTCTGTGAAATGTATTAACAGAACACAGAACAGTTTCTCAGAAAGCTTCTTTCAATTTTTGAGCGGAAGATATTTCCTTTTTCACCATAGACCTCTATGGGCTTCCAAATATCCTTTGCCAATTCCACAAGAACAGCCTTAGCGAAAGGCTTCTTGAAGGGAAAGATGTAACTCTGTGAGATGAATTAACAGAACACAGAGCAGTTTCTCAAGCTTCTTTCCAGTTTTGAACGGAAGATATTTCCTTTTCACCATAGCCCTCTATGGGCTTACAAATATCCTTTACCATTTCCACAAGAACAGCCTTGGTGAAAGGTTTCTTGCAGGAAAGATGTAACTCTGTGAGATGAACTAACAGAACACAGAGCAGTTTCTCAGAAAGATATTTTCCAGTTTTGAACGGAAGATATTTCCTTTTCACCATAGCCCTCTATGGGCTTCCAAATATCCTTTGCCAATTCCACAAGAACAGCCTTAGCGAAAGGCTTCTTGAAGGGAAAGATGTAACCCTGTGAGATGAATTAACAGAACACAGAGCAGTTTCTCAGAAAGCTTCTTTCCAGTTTTGAACGGAAGATATTTCCTTTTCACCATAGCCCTCTATGGGTTTCCAAGATCCTTTGCCAATTTCACAAGAACAGCCTTAGCGAAAGGCTTCTTGAAGGTAAAGATGTAACTCTGTGAGATGAATTAACAGAACACAGAGCAGTTTCTCAGAAAGCTTCTTTCCAGTTTTGAACGGAAGATATTTCCTTTTTCACCATAGCGTTCTATGGGATTCCAAATATCCCTTTGCCAATTCCACAAGAACAGCCTTAGCGAAAGGCTTCTTGAAGGAAAAGATGTAACTCTGTGAGAAGAATTAACAGAACACAGAGCAGTTTCTCAGAAAGCTTCTTTCCAGTATTGAATGGAAGATATTTCCTTTTCACCATAGCCCTCTATGGGCTTCAAATATCCTTTGCTAATTCCACAAGAACAGCCTTAGCGAAAGGCTTCTAGAAGGAAAAGATGTAACTCTGTGAGATGAATTCAGAGACACAGAGCAGTTTCTCAGAAAGCTTCTTTCCAGTTTTGAACGGAAGATATTTCCTTTTCACCATAGCCCTCTATGGGCTTCCAAATATCCTTTGCCAATTCCACAAGAACAGCCTTAGCGAAAGGCTTTGAAGGGAAAGATGTAACTCTGTGAGATGAATTGAGAGAACACAGAGCAGTTTCTCAGAAAGCTTCTTTCCAGTTTTGAACGGAAGATATTTCCTTTTCACCATAGCCTCTAAGGGCTTCCAAATATTCCTTTGCTAATTCCACAAGAACAGCCTTAGCGAAAGGCTTCTTGAAGGGAAAGATGTAACTCTGTGAGATGAATTGAGAGAACACAGAGCAGTTTCTCAGAAAGCTTCTTTCCAGTTTTGAACGGAAGATATTTCCTTTTTCACCATAGCCCTCTAAGGGCTTCCAAATATTCCTTTGCCAATTCCAGAAGAACAGCCTTAGCGAAACGCTTCTTGAAGGGAAAGATGTATCTCTGTGAGATGAATTAACAGAACACAGAGCAGTTTCTCAGAAAGCTTCTTTCCAGTTTTGAACGGAAGATATTTCCTTTTCACAGAGTCCTCTATGGGCTTCCAAATATCCTTTGCCAATTCCACAAGAACAGCCTTAGCGAAAGGCTTCTTGAAGGGAAAGATGTAACCCTGTGAGATGAATTAACAGAACACCGAGCAGTTTCTCAGAAAGCTTCTTTCCAGTTTTGAACGGAAGATATTTCCTTTTTCACCATAGCCCTCTATGGGCTTCCAAATATCCCTTTGCCAATTCCACAAGAACAGCCTTAGCGGAAGGCTTCTTGAAGGGAAAGATGTAACTCTGTGAGATGAATTCAGAGAACACAGAGCAGTTTCTCAGAAAGCTTTTTCCAGTTTTTAACGGAAGATATTTCCTTTTTCACCATAGCCCTCTATGGGCTTCCAAATATCCCTTTGCCAATTATACAAGAACAGCCTTAGCGAAAGGCTTCTTGAAGGGAAAGATGTAACTCAGTGAGATGAATTAACAGAACACAGAGCAGTTTCTCAGAAAGCTTCTTTCCAGTTTTGAATGAAAGATATTTCCTTTTTCACCGCAGCCCTCTATGGGCTTCCAAATATCCCTTTGCCAATTCCACAAGAACAGCCTTAGCGAAAGGCTTCTTCAAGGGAAAGATGTAACTCTGTGAGATGAAGTAACAGAACACATAGCAGTTTCTCAGAAAGCTTCTTTCCAGTTTTGAAGGGAAGATATTTTTCACCATAGCGTTCTATGGGCTTCCAAATATCCCTTTGCCAATTCCACAAGAACCGCCTTAGCGAAAGGATTCTTGAAGGAAAAGATGTAACTCTGTGAGAAGAATTCAGAGAACACAGAGCAGTTTCTCAGAAAGCTTCTTTCCAGTATTGAATGGAAGATATTTCCTTTTTCACCCTAGCCTCTATATGGGCTTCCAAATATCCTCAATTCCACAAGAACAGCCTTAGCGAAAGGCTTCTAGAAGGAAAGATGTAACTCTGTGAGATGAATTCAGAGAACACAGAGCAGTTTCTCAGAAAGCTTCTTTCCAGTTTTCAAAGGAAGATATTACCTTTTTCACCATAGCCCTCTATGGGCTTCCAAATATCCTTTGCCAATTCCACAAGAACAGCCTTAGCGAAAGGCTTCTTGAAGGGAAAGATGTAACTCTGTGAGATGAATTCAGAGAACACAGAGCAGTTTCTCAGAAAGCTTCTTTCCAGTTTTGAACGGAAGATATTTCCTTTTCAC
>JAKFHT010001755.1:0-24061 GCA_023783455.1 Erythrocebus patas | reverse complement strand
TGTAACTCTGTGAGATGCATTCACACATCACAATGCAGTTTCTCAGAAAGCTTCTTTCCAGTTTTATCTGAGGATGTTTCCATTATCACCGTGAGCCCTCAATGAGCTCCCAAATATCACTTTGCAGATGCCACAATAACAGCGGTAGGAAACCGCTTCCTGAAGGTTAAGTTGTAACTCTGTGAGATGCATTCACACATCACAATGCAGTTTCTCAGAAAGCTTCTTTCCAGTTTTATCTGAGGATGTTTCCATTATCACCGTGAGCCCTCAATGAGCTCCCAAATATCACTTTGCAGATGCCACAATAACAGCGGTAGGAAACCGCTTCCTGAAGGTTAAGTTGTAACTCTGTGTGATGAATTCACACATCACAATGCAGTTTCTCAGAAAGCTTCTTTCTAGTTTTTATCTGAGGATGTTTCCATTATCACCGTGAGCCCTCAATGAGCTCCCAAATATCACTTGCAGATTCCACGAAACAGTGTTAGCAAACTGCTTCCTGAAGGTTAAGTTGTAACTCTGTGTGATGAATTCACACATCAAAAACAGTTTCTCAGAAAGCTTCTTTCTAGTTTTTATCTGAGGATATTTCCTTTTCCCGTAGCCCTCAGTGAGCTCCCAAATATCACTTTGCAGATCCACAGAAACAGTGTAGCAAACTGCTTCCTGAAGGTTAAGTTGTAACTCTGTGTGATGAATTCACACATCACAATGCAGTTTCTCAGAAAGCTTTTTTTTTTTTTGAGCTGATCTCGAGCGCCACCGTGTGTCTCATTGCAGATTCTGTGAAAACACTGTTAGCAAGCTTTTGGCTGAAAACAATGATATAGCTCTGTTAGCTGATTTCACCCACAGCAAAGAAGTTTCTGAGAGCTTCTTTCATTTTATCTGAGGATGTTTCCATTATCACCGTGAGCCCTCAATGAGCTCCCAAATATCACTTGCAGATTCCACAAACTCAGTGCTAGCAAACTCCTCCATGAAAGAGTAGTGTAACACTTTGAAATGAATTCACACATCCCAAAGCTGTTTCTCAGAAAGCTTCTTTCCAGTTTTATCTGAGGATATTTCCTTTGGCCCTGTAGTCTTCAAAGGGATCTGAAATATCAGTTTCAGAATCCACAAAACAGTGCTAGGAAACGACTTCAAGAAAACAGTGATGTAACTCTTTGAGATGAAGTCCCACATGTGAAAGCAATTTCTGAGGAAGCTTCTGAGGTGCATTCACATCAATGCAGTTTCTCAGAAAGCTTCTTTCCAGTTTTATCTGAGGATATTTCCTTTTCGTAGCCTCAGTGAGCTCCCAAATATCACTTTGCAGGATCCAAGAAAACAGTGTTAGCAAACTGCTACAAGAAGGTAAAGGTGAAGCTCTGTGTGAATTCAACATCACAAGCAATTTCTGAGAAGCTTCTTTCATTTTATCTGAGGATGTTTCCATTATCACCGTGAGCCCTCAATGAGCTCCCAAATATCACTTTGCAGGATCCAAGAAAACAGTGTTAGCAAACTGCTTCCTGAAGGTTAAGTTGTAACTCTGTGATGAATTCACATCACAAGAAGTTTCTCAGAAAGCTTCTTTCATTTTATCTGAGGATATTTCCTTTCTCCTATACTCTTCACAAGGAACCGAAATATCAGTTCTCAGAATCCACAAAACAGTGCTAGGAAACGACTTCAAGAAAACAGTGATGTAACTCTGAGATGATTCACACATCAAAAACAGTTTCTCAGAAAGCTTCTTTCGTTTTATCTGAGGATATTTCCTTTGTCACCGTCAGCTTCATTGCACTAAGAAGTATCCCACTGCAGATTTCCAGAAAACAGTGTTAGCAAACTGCTTCCTGAAGGTTAAGTTGTAACTCTGTGAGTGCATTCACACATCAATGCAGTTTCTCAGAAAGCTTCTTTCAGTTTTATCTGAGGATATTTCCTTTCACCGTGAGCCCTCAATGAGCTCCCAAATATCACTTTGCAGATCCACGAAACAGTGTTAGCAAACTGTTACAAGAAGGCAAAGGTTAACTCTGTGTGAATTCAACATCACAAGCAATTTCTGAGACAGCTTCTTTCCAGTTATTATCTGAGGATGTTTCCATTATCACCGTGAGCCCTCAATGAGCTCCCAAATATCACTTTGCAGGATCCAAGAAAACAGTGTTAGCAAACTACTACATGAAGGTAAAGGTGAAGCTCTGTGTGAATTCACATCACAATGCAGTTTCTCAGAAAGCTTCTTTCTAGTTTTCATTTGAGGATATTTTCTTGGTCACCTTCAGCTTCATGGAGCTGAGAAATATCCCAGTGCAGCTTTTAATAAAACAATGTTAGCAACGGATCAATGAAAATGTGAGTGTAACTCTATGAGTTGCATTCCATGTCACAATACAGTTTCTCTGAAGCTTCTTTCCAGTATTTATCTGAGGATGTTTCCATTATCACCGTGAGCCCTCAATGAGCTCCCAAATATCACTTGCAGATTCCACGAAACAGTGTTAGCAAACTGCTTCCTGAAGGTTAAGTTGTAACTCTGTGTGATGAATTCACACATCAAAAACAGTTTCTCAGAAAGCTTCTTTCTAGTTTTCATTTGAGGATATTTCCTTTGGCCCTGTAGTCTTCAAAGGATCTGAAATATCAGTTTCAGAATCCACAGAAACAGGGATAGCCAACGGCTCCATGAAATACAGGTGTAATTCAGTGAGTTGAAGTCACACATCAAAAAACAGTTTCTCAGAAAGCTTCTTTTTTTCTTTTTTTGAGCTGAGGTTATGTGCGGTCTCGGAGCACCACCGTGTCTCATTGCAGATTCTGCGAAAACACTGTTAGCAAGCTTTTGGCTGAAAACAATGATATAGCTCTGTTAGCTGATTTCACACAGCAAAGAAGTTTCTGAGAGCTTCTTTCATTTTATCTGAGGATATTTCCTTTCACCGTGAGCCTCAATGCATCCCCAAAGATCACTTTGCAGATTCCACAAACTCAGTGCTAGCAAACTCCTCCATGAAAGAGTAGTGTACCACTTTGAAATGAATTCACACATCCCAAAGCTGTTTCTCAGAAAGTTTCATTCCGGTTTTTCATGGAGGATGTTTCCTTTCTCCCTATACTCTTCACAAGGAACCGAAATATCAGTTCTCAGAATCCACAAAACAGTGCTAGAAACGACTTCAAGAAAACAGTGATGTAACTCTTTGAGATGAAGTCCCACATGTGAAAGCAATTTCTGAGGAAGCTTCTGAGGTGCATTCACACATCACAATGCAGTTTCTCAGAAACCTTCTTTCCAGCTTTTATCTCAGGATATTTCCTATTCCCCATAGCCCTCAGTGAGCTCCCAAATATCACTTTGCAGATCCAAGAAAACAGTGTTAGCAAACTACTACATGAAGGTAAAGGTGAAGCTCTGTGTGAATTCAACATCACAGAGCAATTTCTGAGAAGCTTCTTTCCAGTTATTATCTGAGGAGGTTTCCATTGTCACCGTGAGCCCTCAATGAGCTCCCAAATATCACTTTGCAGATGCCACGAAAACAGTGGTAGCAAACTGCTTCCTGAAGGTTAAGTTGTAACTCTGTGTGATGAATTCACGTGTCACAAGAAGTTTCTCAGAAAGCTTCTTTCAGTTTTATCTGAGGATATTTCCTTCATCAGCAGAGGCCTAACTTCCATCCTAAGTAGCCCTTCTCAGGTTCAAAACAGTGTGTTAAACGACTTCAAGAAAACAGTGATGTAACTCTGTGAGATGCATTCACACATCAAAGCAATTTCTGAAAGCTTCTTTCCAGTTATTATCTGAGGAGGTTTCCATTGTCACCGTGAGCCCTCAATGAGCTCCCAAATATCACTTTGCAGATCCAGAAAACAGTGTAGCAAACTCCTCCATGAAAGAGTAGTGTAACTCTGTGAGATGCATTCACACATCAAAGCAATTTCTGAGAAGCTTCTTTCCAGTTTTATCTGAGGATATTTCCTTTCACCGTGAGCCCTCAATGAGCTCCCAAATATCACTTTGCAGATCCACGAAACAGTGTTAGCAAACTGTTACAAGAAGGCAAAGGTTAACTCTGTGTGAATTCAACATCACAAAGCAATTTCTGAGACAGCTTCTTCCAGTTATTATCTGAGGAGGTTTCCATTGTCACCGTGAGCCCTCAATGTGAAAATGTGAGTGTAACTCTATGAGTTGCATTCCATGTCACAATACAGTTTCTCTGAATGCTTCTTTCCAGTATTTATCTGGGGACATTTCTTTTTTCACCGTAGCCCTCCGTGGGCTCCCCAATATCCCTTTGCACATTCCACGAGAACAGTCTTAGCGAAGGGCTTCTGGAGGAGAAAGCTGCAATTCTATGAGAAGAATTTACAGATCAGAAAAACGATTCTCAGAGAGCTTCTTTCTCATTTTTCACGAAGCATATTTCCTTTGGCCCTGTAGTCTTCAAAGGGATCTGAACTATCAGTTTCAGAATCCACAGAAACAGGGATAGCCAACGGCTCCATGAAATACAGGTGTAATTCAGTGAGTTGAAGTCACACATCAAAAAACAGTTTCTCAGAAAGCTTCCTTTTTTCTTTTCTTGAGCTGAGGTTATGTGCGGTCTTGGAGCGCCACCGTGTGTCTCATTGCAGATTCTGTGAAAACACTGTTAGCACGCTTTTCGCTGAAAACAATGATATAGCTCTGTTAGCTGATTTCACCCACAGCAAAGAAGATTCTGAGGAGGCTTCTCTGCAGATGTGTCTGAGGAGATTTCATGATTCGCCGTGGGATTCAATGGTAACCAAGATATTACTCGTGAGATTCCACAAACTCAGTGCTAGCAAACTCCTCCATGAAAGAGTAGTGTAACACTTTGAAATGAATTCACACATCCCAAAGCTGTTTCTCAGAAAGTTTCATTCCGGTTTTTCATGGAGGATGTTTCCTTTCTCCCTATACTCTTCACAACGAACGGAAATATCAGTTCTCAGAATCCACACAAACAGTGCTAGAAACGACTTCAAGAAAACAGTGATGTAACTCTTGAGATGAAGTCCCACATGTGAAAGCAATTTCTGAGAAGCTTCTTTCGTTTTATCTGAGGATATTTCCTTCATCACCAAAAGCTGCATAGTGCTAAGAAGATTCCCATTGCAAATTTCAAGAAACTTTGTTGGCACACCGATTGCTGAAAAGAAAAGTGTAACTCTGTGAGGTGCATTCACATCACAATGCAGTTTCTCAGAAAGCTTCTTTCCAGTTATTATCTGAGGAGGTTTCCATTGTCACCGTGAGCCCTCAATGAGCTCCCAAATATCACTTTGCAGATCCAAGAAAACAGTGTTAGCAAACTGTTACAAGAAGGCAAAGGTTAACCTCTGTGTGGTGAATTCAACATCACAAAGCAATTTCTGAGACAGCTTCTTTCCAGTTATTATCTGAGGATGTTTCCGTTTTCACCATGGGCCTCAATGCATCCCCAAAGATCACTTTGCAGATGCCACAATAACAGCGGTAGGAAACCGCTTCCTGAAGGTTAAGTTGTAACTCTGTGTGATGAATTCACGTGTCACAAGAAGTTTCTCACAAAGCTTCTCTCACGTCTTTAACTGAGGATATTTCCTTCATCAGCAGAGGCCTAACTTCCATCCTAAGTAGCACTTCTCAGGTTCTTGAAAGACAGTGTGTTAAACGACTATCCCAGAACGTAGTGTAACTCTGGGAGATGTTGTAAAACCTCGCAAACAAGTTTCTCAGAAAGCTTCTTTCTAGTTTTATTTGAGGATATTTTCTTTGTCACCGTCAGCTTCATTGCACTAAGAAGTATCCCATTGCAGATTTCAGAAAACTGTGTGGCAAACTGATCACCGAGGGAAAAGTGTAACTCTGTGAGGTGCATTCACACATCAATGCAGTTTCTCAGAAAGCTTGTTTCCAGTTTTTATCAGGATATTTCCTTTTCCCGTAGCCTCAGTGAGCTCCCAAATATCACTTTGCAGATCCAAGAAAACAGTGTTAGCAAACTACTACATGAAGGTAAAGGTGAAGCTCTGTGTGCGGAATTCAACGTCACAGAGCAATTTCTGAGAGAGCTTCCTTTTAGTTATTATCTGAGGATGTTTCCGTTTTCACCGTGGGCCTCAATGCATCCCCAAAGATCACTTTGCAGATGCCACAATAACAGCGGTAGGAAACCGCTTCCTGAAGGTTAAGTTGTAACTCTGTGATGAATTCACGTGTCACATAGAAGTTTCTCACAAAGCTTCTCTCACGTCTTTAACTGAGGATATTTCCTTCATCAGCAGAGGCCTAACTTCCATCCTAAGTAGCACTTCTCAGGTTCTTGAAAGACAGTGTGTTAAACGACTATCCCAGAACGTAGTGTAACTCTGGGAGATGATGTAAAACCTCGCAAACAAGTTTCTAAGAAAGCTTCCTTTCATTTCATTTGAGGATATTTCCTTTGTCACCGTCAGCTTCATTGCACTAAGAAGTATCCCACTGCAGATTTCAGAAAACTGTGTGGTCAAACTGATCACCGAGGGAAAAGTGTAACTCTGTGAGTGCATTCACACATTGCCATGCAGTTTCTCAAAACCTTCTTTCCAGCTTTTATCTCAGGATATTTCCTATTCCCCATAGCCCTCAGTGAGCTCCAAATATCACTTTGCAGATCCACGAAACAGTGTTAGCAAACTGTTACAAGAAGGCAAAGGTTAACCTCTGTGTGCTGAATTGAACGTCACAAAGCAATTTCTGAGAAGCTTCTTTCCAGTTATTATCTGAGGATGTTTCCGTTTTCACCGTGGGCCTCAATGCATCCCCAAAGATCACTTTGCAGATGCCACGAAAACAGTGGTAGCAAACTGCTTCCTGAAGGTTAAGTTGTAACTCTGTGTGATGAATTCACATCACAATGCAGTTTCTCAAAGCTTCTTTCTAGTTTTCATTTGAGGATATTTTCTTGGTCACCTTCAGCTTCATGGAGCTGAGAAATATCCCAGTGCAGCTTTTAATAAAACAATGTTAGCAAACGGATCAATGAAAATGTGAATGTAACTCTATGAGTTGCATTCCATGTCACAATACAGTTTCTCTGAATGCTTCTTTCCAGTATTTATCTGGGGACATTTCTTTTTTCACCGTTGCCCTCCGTGGGCTCCCCAATATCCCTTTGCACATTCCACGAGAACAGTCTTAGCGAAGGGCTTCTGGAGGAGAAAGCTGCAATTCTATGAGAAGAATTTACAGATCAGAAAAACGATTCTCAGAGAGCTTCTTTCTCATTTTTCACGAAGCATATTTCCTTTGGCCCTGTAGTCTTCAAAGGGATCTGAACTATCAGTTTCAGAATCCACAGAAACAGGGATAGCCAACGGCTCCATGAAATACAGGTGTAATTCAGTGAGTTGAAGTCACACATCAAAAAACAGTTTCTCAGAAAGCTTCTTTTTTTCTTTTTTTGAGCTGAGGTTATGTGCGGTCTCGGAGCACCACCGTGTGTCTCATTGCAGATTCTGCGAAAACACTGTTAGCAAGCTTTTGGCTGAAAACAATGATATAGCTCTGTTAGCTGATTTCACCCACAGCAAAGAAGATTCTGAGGAGGCTTCTCTGCAGATGTGTCTGAGGAGATTTCATGATTCGCCGTGGGATTCAGCGGTAACCAAGATATTACTCGTGAGATTCCACAAACTCAGTGCCAGCAAACTCCTCCATGAAAGAGTAGTGTACCACTTTGAAATGAATTCACACATCAAAAACAGTTTCTCAGAAAGCTTCTTTCTAGTTTTTATCTGAGGATGTTTCCTTTCTCCCTATACTCTTCCCAAGGAACCGAAATATCGGTTCTCAGAATCCACAAAAACAGTGCTAGGAAACGACTTCAAGAAACAGTGATGTAACTCTTTGAGATGAAGTCCCACATGTGAAAGCAATTTCTGAGGAAGCTTCTGAGGTGCATTCACACATCACAATGCAGTTTCTCAGAAAGCTTCTTTCCAGTTTTATCTCAGGATATTTCCTATTCCCCATAGCCCTCAGTGAGCTCCCAAATATCACTTTGCAGATGCCACGAAAACAGTGGTAGCAAACTGCTTCCTGAAGGTTAAGTTGTAACTCTGTGATGAATTCACATCACAATGCAGTTTCTCAGAAAGCTTCTTTCCAGTTTTATCTCAGGATATTTCCTATTCCCCATAGCCCTCAGTGAGCTCCCAAATATCACTTTGCAGATGCCACGAAAACAGTGGTAGCAAACTGCTTCCTGAAGGTTGTTGTAACTCTGTGTGATGAATTCACGTGTCACATAGAAGTTTCTCAGAAAGCTTCTTTCAGTTTTATCTGAGGATATTTCCTATTCCCCATAGCCCTCAGTGAGCTCCCAAATATCACTTTGCAGATTCCACGAAAACAGTGTTAGCAAACTGTTACAAGAAGGCAAAGGTTAACCTCTGTGTGGTGAATTCAACATCACAAAGCAATTTCTGAAAGCTTCTTTCCAGTTTTATCTCAGGATATTTCCTATTCCCCATAGCCCTCAGTGAGCTCCCAAATATCACTTTGCAGATGCCACGAAAACAGTGGTAGCAAACTGCTTCCTGAAGGTTAAGTTGTAACTCTGTGATGAATTCACATCACAATGCAGTTTCTCAAAACCTTCTTTCCAGCTTTTATCTCAGGATATTTCCTATTCCCCATAGCCCTCAGTGAGCTCCAAATATCACTTTGCAGCATCCACGAAAAGTGTTAGCAAACTGTTACAAGAAGGCAAAGGTTAACCTCTGTGTGGTGAATTCAACATCACAAAGCAATTTCTGAGACAGCTTCTTTCCAGTTATTATCTGAGGAGGTTTCCATTGTCACCGTGAGCCCTCAATGTGAAAATGTGAGTGTAACTCTATGAGTTGCATTCCATGTCACAATACAGTTTCTCTGAATGCTTCTTTCCAGTATTTATCTGGGGACATTTCTTTTTTCACCGTAGCCCTCCGTGGGCTCCCCAATATCCCTTTGCACATTCCACGAGAACAGTCTTAGCGAAGGGCTTCTGGAGGAGAAAGCTGCAATTCTATGAGAAGAATTTACAGATCAGAAAAACGATTCTCAGAGAGCTTCTTTCTCATTTTTCACGAAGCATATTTCCTTTGGCCCTGTAGTCTTCAAAGGGATCTGAAATATCAGTTTCAGAATCCACAGAAACAGGGATAGCCAACGGCTCCATGAAATACAGGTGTAATTCAGTGAGTTGAAGTCACACATCAAAAAACAGTTTCTCAGAAAGCTTTTTTTTTTTTTTTTTGAGCTGAGGTTATGTGCTGTCTTGGAGCGCCACCGTGTGTCTCATTGCAGATTCTGTGAAAACACTGTTAGCACGCTTTTGGCTGAAAACAATGATATAGCTCTGTTAGCTGATTTCACCCACAGCAAAGAAGATTCTGAGGAGGCTTCTCTGCAGATGTGTCTGAGGAGATTTCATGATTCGCCGTGGGATTCAATGGTAACCAAGATATTACTCGTGAGATTCCACAAACTCAGTGCCAGCAAACTCCTCCATGAAAGAGTAGTGTAACACTTTGAAAGGAATTCACACATCCCATAGCTGTTTCTCAGAAAGTTTCATTCCGGTTTTTCATGGAGGATGTTTCCTTTCTCCCTATACTCTTCACAAGGAACCGAAATATCAGTTCTCAGAATCCACAAAAACAGTGCTAGGAAACGACTTCAAGAAACAGTGATGTAACTCTTTGAGATGAAGTCCCACATGTGAAAGCAATTTCTGAGGAAGCTTCTTTCGTTTCTTATCTGAGGATATTTCCTTCATCACCAAAAGCTGCATAGTGCTAAGAAGATTCCCATTGCAAATTTCAAGACAACTTTGTTGGCACACCGATTGCTGAAAAGAAAAGTGTAACTCTGTGAGGTGCATTCACACATCGCAATGCAGTTTGTCAGAAAGCTTGTTTCCAGTTTTTATATCAGGATATTTCCTTTTCCCCGTAGCCCGCAGTGAGCTCCCAAATATCACTTTGCAGGATCCAAGAAAACAGTGTTAGCAAACTACTACATGAAGGTAAAGGTGAAGCTCTGTGTGAATTCAACATCACAGAGCAATTTCTGAGAGCTTCTTTAGTCATTATCTGAGGATGTTTCCGTTTTCACCATGGGCCTCAATGCATCCCCAAAGATCACTTTGCAGATGCCACAATAACAGCGGTAGGAAACCGCTTCCTGAAGGTTAAGTTGTAACTCTGTGTGATGAATTCACGTGTCACATAGAAGTTTCTCACAAAGCTTCTCTCACGTCTTTAACTGAGGATATTTCCTTCATCAGCAGAGGCCTAACTTCCATCCTAAGTAGCACTTCTCAGGTTCTTGAAAGACAGTGTGTTAAACGACTATCCCAGAACGTAGTGTAACTCTGGGAGATGTTGTAAAACCTCGCAAACAAGTTTCCAGGAAAGCTTCCTTTCATTTTATTTGAGGATATTTCCTTTGTCACCGTCAGCTTCATCGCGCTAAGAAGTGTCCCATTGCAGATTTCTAGAAAACTGTGTGGTCAAACTGATCACCGAAGGGGTAAGTCTAACTCTGTGAGGTGCATTCACACATCGCAATGCAGTTTCTCAGAAAGCTTGTTTCCAGTTTTTATAACAGGATATTTCCTTTTCCCGTAGCCTCAGTGAGCTCCCAAATATCACTTTGCAGATCCAAGAAAACAGTGTTAGCAAACTACTACATGAAGGTAAAGGTGAAGCTCTGTGTGCGGAATTCAACGTCACAAAGCAATTTCTGAGAGAGCTTCTTTAGTTATTATCTGAGGATGTTTCCATTATCACCGTGAGCCTCAATGCATCCCCAAAGATCACTTTGCAGATGCCACAATAACAGCGGTAGGAAACCGCTTCCTGAAGGTTAAGTTGTAACTCTGTGTGATGAATTCACGTGTCACATAGAAGTTTCTCACAAAGCTTCTCTCACGTCTTTAACTGAGGATATTTCCTTCATCAGCAGAGGCCTAACTTCCATCCTAAGTAGCACTTCTCAGGTTCTTGAAAGACAGTGTGTTACACTACTATCCCAGAACGTAGTGTAACTCTGGGAGATGATGTAAAACCTCGCAAACAAGTTTCTGAAAGCTTCTTTCATTTTATCTGAGGATATTTCCTTTGTCACCGTCAGCTTCATTGCACTAAGAAGTATCCCACTGCAGATTTCCAGAAAACTGTGTGGTCAAACTGATCACCGAGGGAAAAGTGTAACTCTGTGAGGTGCATTCACATCACAATGCAGTTTCTCAGAAAGCTTCTTTCTAGTTTTTATCTGACGATATTTCCTTTTCGTCGTAGGCCTCAGTGAGCTGCCAAATATCACTTTGCAGCATCCACGAAAAGTTTTAGCAAACTGTTACAAGAAGGCAAAGGTTAACCTCTGTGTGCTGAATTCAACGTCACAAAGCAATTTCTGAGACAGCCTCTTTCCAGTTATTATCTGAGGATGTTTCCATTATCACCGTGAGCCTCAATGCATCCCCAAAGATCACTTTGCAGATGCCACGAAAACAGTGGTAGCAAACTGCTTCCTGAAGGTTAAGTTGTAACTCTGTGAGGTGCATTCACACATCACAATGCAGTTTCTCAGAAAACTTCTTTCTAGTTTTCATTTGAGGATATTTTCTTGGTCACCTTCAGCTTCATGGAGCTGAGAAATATCCCAGTGCAGCTTTTAATAAAACAATGTTAGCACACGGATCAATGAAAATGTGAATGTAACTCTATGAGTTGCATTCCATGTCACAATACAGTTTCTCTGAATGCTTCTTTCCAGTTTTTATAACAGGATATTTCCTATTCCCCATAGCCCTCAGTGAGCTCCCAAATATCACTTTGCAGATGCCACGAAAACAGTGGTAGCAAACTGCTTCCTGAAGGTTAAGTTGTAACTCTGTGAGATGCATTCACACATCACAATGCAGTTTCTCAGAAAGCTTCTTTCTAGTTTTTATCTGAGGATATTTCCTTTGGCCCTGTAGTCTTCAAAGGGATCCGAACTATCAGTTTCAGAATCCACAGAAACAGGGATAGCCAACGGCTCCATGAAATACAGGTGTAATTCAGTGAGTTGAAGTCACACATCAAAAAACAGTTTCTCAGAAAGCTTCTTTTTTTCTTTTTTTGAGCTGAGGTTATGTGCGGTCTCGGAGCACCACCGTGTGTCTCATTGCAGATTCTGCGAAAACACTGTTAGCAAGCTTTTGGCTGAAAACAATGATATAGCTCTGTTAGCTGATTTCACCCACAGCAAAGAAGATTCTGAGGAGGCTTCTCTGCAGATGTGTCTGAGGAGATTTCATGATTCGCCGTGGGATTCAGCGGTAACCAAGATATTACTCGTGAGATTCCACAAACTCAGTGCTAGCCAACTCCTCCATGAAAGAGTAGTGTACCACTTTGAAATGAATTCACACATCCCAAAGCTGTTTCTCAGAAAGTTTCATTCCGGTTTTTCATGGAGGATGTTTCCTTTCTCCCTATACTCTTCCCAAGGAACCGAAATATCGGTTCTCAGAATCCACAAAAACAGTGCTAGGAAACGACTTCAAGAAACAGTGATGTAACTCTTTGAGATGAAGTCCCACATGTGAAAGCAATTTCTGAGGAAGCTTCTGAGGTGCATTCACACATCACAATGCAGTTTCTCAAAACCTTCTTTCCAGCTTTTATCTCAGGATATTTCCTATTCCCCATAGCCCTCAGTGAGCTCCCAAATATCACTTTGCAGGATCCAAGAAAACAGTGTTAGCAAACTGCTACAAGAAGGTAAAGCTGAGCTCTGTGTGGGGAATTCAACATCACAGAGCAATTTCTGAGACAGCTTCCTTCCTGTTATTATCAGAGGATGTTTCCATTTTCACCGTGGGCCTCAATGCATCCCCAAATATCACTTTGCAGATGCCACGAAAACAGTGGTAGCAAACTGCTTCCTGAAGGTTAAGTTGTAACTCTGTGTGATGAATTCACGTATCACAGAGAAGTTTCTCGCAAAACTTCTTTCTAGTTTTCATTTGAGGATATTTTCTTGGTCACCTTCAGCTTCATGGAGCTGAGAAATATCCCAGTGCAGCTTTTAATAAAACAATGTTAGCACACGGATCAATGAAAATGTGAATGTAACTCTATGAGTTGCATTCCGTGTCACAATACAGTTTCTCTGAATGCTTCTTTCCAGTATTTATCTGGGGACATTTCTTTTTTCACCGTTGCCCTCCGTGGGCTCCCCAATATCCCTAGGCACATTCCACGAGAACAGTCTTAGCGAAGGGCTTCTGGAGGAGAAAGCTGCAATTCTATGAGAAGAATTTACAGATCAGAAAAACGATTCTCAGAGAGCTTCTTTCTCATTTTTCAGGAAGTATATTTCCTTTGGCCCTGTAGTCTTCAAAGGGATCCGAACTATCAGTTTCAGAATCCACAGAAACAGGGATAGCCAACGGCTCCATGAAATACAGGTGTAATTCAGTGAGTTGAAGTCACACATCAAAAAACAGTTTCTCAGAAAGCTTCTTTTTTTTTTTAAGCTGAGGTTATGTGCGGTCTCGGAGCACCACCGTGTGTCTCATTGCAGATTCTGCGAAAACACTGTTAGCAAGCTTTTGGCTGAAAACAATGATATAGCTCTGTTAGCTGATTTCACCCACAGCAAAGAAGATTCTGAGGAGGCTTCTCTGCAGATGTGTCTGAGGAGATTTCATGATTCGCCGTGGGATTCAGCGGTAACCAAGATATTACTCGTGAGATTCCACAAACTCAGTGCTAGCCAACTCCTCCATGAAAGAGTAGTGTACCACTTTGAAATGAATTCACACATCCCAAAGCTGTTTCTCAGAAAGCTTCTTTCGTTTTATCTGAGGATGTTTCCTTTCTCCCTATACTCTTCCCAAGGAACCGAAATATCGGTTCTCAGAATCCACAAAAACAGTGCTAGGAAACGACTTCAAGAAACAGTGATGTAACTCTTTGAGATGAAGTCCCACATGTGAAAGCAATTTCTGAGGAAGCTTCTGAGGTGCATTCACACATCACAATGCAGTTTCTCAAAACCTTCTTTCCAGCTTTTATCTCAGGATATTTCCTATTCCCCATAGCCCTCAGTGAGCTCCCAAATATCACTTTGCAGATGCCACGAAAACAGTGGTAGCAAACTGCTTCCTGAAGGTTAAGTTGTAACTCTGTGTGAATTCAACATCACAAAGCAATTTCTGAGACAGCTTCTTTCCAGTTTTATCTGAGGATGTTTCCGTTTTCACCGTGGGCAAAATGCGTCCCAAAATGTCCCTTGCAGATGCCACGAAAACAGTGGTAGCAAACTGCTTCCTGAAGGTTAAGTTGTAACTCTGTGTGATGAATTCACATCACAATGCAGTTTCTCAGAAAGCTTCTTTCAGTTTTATCTGAGGATATTTCTTTGTCACCGTCAGCTTCATTGCACTAAGAAGTATCCCATTGCAGATTTCAGAAAACAGTGTGGTCAAACTGATCACCGAGGGAAAAGTGTAACTCTGTGAGATGCATTCACACATCAAAAACAGTTTCTCAGAAAGCTTCTTTCAGTTTTATCTGAGGATATTTCTTTGTCACCGTCAGCTTCATTGCACTAGGAAGTATTCCACTGCAGATTTTCAGAAAACTGTGTGGTCAAACTGATCACCGAAGGGAAAAGTGTAAATCTGTGAGATACATTCACACATTGCAATGCAGTTTCTCAGAAAGCTTCTTTCTAGTTTTTATCTGAGGATATTTCCTTTTCGTCATAGCCATCTATGAGCTCCCAAATATCACTTTGCAGCATCTACGAAAAGTGTTAACAAACTGTTACAAGTAGGCAAAGGTTAACCTCTGTGTGGTGAATTCAACATCACAAAGCAATTTCTGAGACAGCTTCTTTCCAGTTATTATCTGAGGAGGTTTCCATTGTCACCGTGAGCCCTCAATGTGAAAATGTGAGTGTAACTCTATGAGTTGCATTCCATGTCACAATACAGTTTCTCTGAATGCTTCTTTCCAGTATTTATCTGGGGACATTTCTTTTTTCACCGTAGCCCTCCGTGGGCTCCCCAATATCCCTTTGCACATTCCACGAGAACAGTCTTAGCGAAGGGCTTCTGGAGGAGAAAGCTGCAATTCTATGAGAAGAATTTACAGATCAGAAAAACGATTCTCAGAGAGCTTCTTTCTCATTTTTCACGAAGCATATTTCCTTTGGCCCTGTAGTCTTCAAAGGGATCTGAACTATCAGTTTCAGAATCCACAGAAACAGGGATAGCCAACGGCTCCATGAAATACAGGTGTAATTCAGTGAGTTGAAGTCACACATCAAAAAACAGTTTCTCAGAAAGCTTCTTTTTTTTTTTTTGAGCTGAGGTTATGTGCTGTCTTGGAGCGCCACCGTGTGTCTCATTGCAGATTCTGTGAAAACACTGTTAGCACGCTTTTGGCTGAAAACAATGATATAGCTCTGTTAGCTGATTTCACCCACAGCAAAGAAGATTCTGAGGAGGCTTCTCTGCAGATGTGTCTGAGGAGATTTCATGATTCGCCGTGGGATTCAATGGTAACCAAGATATTACTCGTGAGATTCCACAAACTCAGTGCCAGCAAACTCCTCCATGAAAGAGTAGTGTAACACTTTGAAAGGAATTCACACATCCCATAGCTGTTTCTCAGAAAGTTTCATTCCGGTTTTTCATGGAGGATGTTTCCTTTCTCCCTATACTCTTCACAAGGAACCGAAATATCAGTTCTCAGAATCCACAAAAACAGTGCTAGGAAACGACTTCAAGAAACAGTGATGTAACTCTTTGAGATGAAGTCCCACATGTGAAAGCAATTTCTGAGGAAGCTTCTTTCGTTTCTTATCTGAGGATATTTCCTTCATCACCAAAAGCTGCATAGCGCTAAGAAGATTCCCATTGCAAATTTCAAGAAAACTTTGTTGGCACACCGATCGCTGAAAAGAAAAGTGTAACTCTGTGAGGTGCATTCACACATCATAATGCAGTTTCTCAAAAGCTTCTTTCCAGCTTTTATCTCAGGATATTTCCTATTCCCGATAGCCCTCAGTGAGCTCCCAAATATCACTTTGCAGGATCCAAGAAAACAGTGTTAGCAAACTGTTACAAGAAGGCAAAGGTTAACCTCTGTGTGGTGAATTCAACATCACAGAGCAATTTCTGAGAGAGCTTCTTTAGTTATTATCTGAGGATGTTTCCGTTTTCACCATGGGCCTCAATGCATCCCCAAAGATCACTTTGCAGATGCCACAATAACAGCGGTAGGAAACCGCTTCCTGAAGGTTGTTGTAACTCTGTGTGATGAATTCACGTGTCACATAGAAGTTTCTCACAAAGCTTCTCTCACGTCTTTAACTGAGGATATTTCCTTCATCAGCAGAGGCCTAACTTCCATCCTAAGTAGCACTTCTCAGGTTCTTGAAAGACAGTGTGTTAAACGACTATCCCAGAACGTAGTGTAACTCTGGGAGATGTTGTAAAACCTCGCAAACAAGTTTCCAGGAAAGCTTCCTTTCATTTTATTTGAGGATATTTCCTTTGTCACCGTCAGCTTCATTGCACTAAGAAGTATCCCATTGCAGATTTCCAGAAAACTGTGTGGTCAAACTGATCACCGAAGGGGTAAGTCTAACTCTGTGAGGTGCATTCACACATCGCAATGCAGTTTCTCAGAAAGCTTGTTTCCAGTTTTTATAACAGGATATTTCCTTTTCCCCGTAGCCCGCAGTGAGCTCCCAAATATCACTTTGCAGGATCCAAGAAAACAGTGTTAGCAAACTACTACATGAAGGTAAAGGTGAAGCTCTGTGTGCGGAATTCAACGTCACAGAGCAATTTCTGAGAGAGCTTCCTTTTAGTTATTATCTGAGGATGTTTCCGTTTTCACCGTGGGCCTCAATGCATCCCCAAAGATCACTTTGCAGATGCCACAATAACAGCGGTAGGAAACCGCTTCCTGAAGGTTAAGTTGTAACTCTGTGTGATGAATTCACGTGTCACATAGAAGTTTCTCACAAAGCTTCTCTCACGTCTTTAACTGAGGATATTTCCTTCATCAGCAGAGGCCTAACTTCCATCCTAAGTAGCACTTCTCAGGTTCTTGAAAGACAGTGTGTTACACTACTATCCCAGAACGTAGTGTAACTCTGGGAGATGATGTAAAACCTCGCAAACAAGTTTCTGAAAGCTTCTTTCATTTCATTTGAGGATATTTCCATTGTCACTGTCAGCTTCACTGCGCTAGGAAGTATCCCACTGCAGATTTTCAGAAAACTGTGTGGTCAAACTGATCACCGAAGGGAAAAGTGTAAATCTGTGAGATACATTCACACATTGCAATGCAGTTTCTCAGAAAGCTTCTTTCTAGTTTTTATCTGAGGATATTTCCTTTTCCCGTAGCCCGCAGTGAGCTCCCAAATATCACTTTGCAGCATCTACGAAAAGTGTTAACAAACTGTTACAAGTAGGCAAAGGTTAACCTCTGTGTGGTGAATTCAACATCACAAAGCAATTTCTGAGACAGCTTCTTTCCAGTTATTATCTGAGGAGGTTTCCATTGTCACCGTGGGCCTCAATGCATCCCCAAAGATCACTTTGCAGATGCCACAATAACAGCGGTAGGAAACCGCTTCCTGAAGGTTAAGTTGTAACTCTGTGAGATGCATTCACACATTGCCATGCAGTTTCTCAGAAAGCTTCTTTCTAGTTTTCATTTGAGGATATTTCCTTTGTCACCGTCAGCTTCATCGCGCTAAGAAGTGTCCCATTGCAGATTTCTAGAAAACTGTGTGGTCAAACTGATCACCGAAGGGGTAAGTCTAACTCTGTGAGGTGCATTCACACATCGCAATGCAGTTTCTCAGAAAGCTTGTTTCCAGTTTTTATAACAGGATATTTCCTTTTCCCCGTAGCCCGCAGTGAGCTCCCAAATATCACTTTGCAGGATCCAAGAAAACAGTGTTAGCAAACTACTACATGAAGGTAAAGGTGAAGCTCTGTGTGCGAATTCAACATCACAAAGCAATTTCTGAGGAAGCTTCTGAGGTGCATTCACACATCAATGCAGTTTCTCAGAAAGCTTCTTTCTAGTTTTCATTTGAGGATATTTCCTTTGGCCCTGTAGTCTTCAAAGGATCCGAACTATCAGTTTCAGAATCCACAGAAACAGGGATAGCCAACGGCTCCATGAAATACAGGTGTAATTCAGTGAGTTGAAGTCACACATCAAAAAACAGTTTCTCAGAAAGCTTCTTTTTTTCTTTTTTTGAGCTGAGGTTATGTGCGGTCTCGGAGCACCACCGTGTGTCTCATTGCAGATTCTGCGAAAACACTGTTAGCAAGCTTTTGGCTGAAAACAATGATATAGCTCTGTTAGCTGATTTCACCCACAGCAAAGAAGATTCTGAGGAGGCTTCTCTGCAGATGTGTCTGAGGAGATTTCATGATTCGCCGTGGGATTCAGCGGTAACCAAGATATTACTCGTGAGATTCCACAAACTCAGTGCTAGCCAACTCCTCCATGAAAGAGTAGTGTACCACTTTGAAATGAATTCACACATCCCAAAGCTGTTTCTCAGAAAGTTTCATTCCGGTTTTTCATGGAGGATGTTTCCTTTCTCCCTATACTCTTCCCAAGGAACCGAAATATCGGTTCTCAGAATCCACAAAAACAGTGCTAGGAAACGACTTCAAGAAACAGTGATGTAACTCTTTGAGATGAAGTCCCACATGTGAAAGCAATTTCTGAGGAAGCTTCTGAGGTGCATTCACACATCACAATGCAGTTTCTCAAAACCTTCTTTCCAGCTTTTATCTCAGGATATTTCCTATTCCCCATAGCCCTCAGTGAGCTCCCAAATATCACTTTGCAGATGCCACGAAAACAGTGGTAGCAAACTGCTTCCTGAAGGTTAAGTTGTAACTCTGTGAGGTGCATTCACACATCATAATGCAGTTTCTCAAAAGCTTCTTTCCAGCTTTTATCTCAGGATATTTCCTATTCCCCATAGCCCTCAGTGAGCTCCCAAATATCACTTTGCAGATGCCACGAAAACAGTGGTAGCAAACTGCTTCCTGAAGGTTAAGTTGTAACTCTGTGTGATGAATTCACGTGTCACAGAGAAGTTTCTCACAAAGCTTCTCTCATGTCTTTAACTGAGGATATTTCCTTCATCAGCGTAGGCCTCACTTCCATCCTAAGTAGCCCTTCTCAGGTTCCCGAAAGACAGTGTGTTAAACGACTGTCCCACGAATTGTATGTGAAACTCTGGGAGATGATTTCACACATCGGAAACCAATTTCTAAGAAAGCTTCTTTTCGTTTTATCTGAGGATATTTCCGTTGTCACTGTCAGCTTCTTTGCGCTAAGAAGTATCCCACTGCAGATTTCCAGAAAACAGTGTGGTCAAACTGATCACCGAAGGCAAAAGTGTAAATCTGTGAGATGCATTCACACATTGCAATGCAGTTTCTCAGAAAGCTTCTTTCTAGTTTTTATCTGAGGATATTTCCTTTTCGTCGTAGGCCTCAATGAGCTCCCAAATATCACTTTGCAGCATCCACGAAAAGTGTTAGCAAACTGTTACAAGAAGGCAAAGGTTAACCTCTGTGTGGTGAATTCAACATCACAAAGCAATTTCTGAGACAGCTTCTTTCCAGTTATTATCTGAGGAGGTTTCCATTGTCACCGTGAGCCCTCAATGTGAAAATGTGAGTGTAACTCTATGAGTTGCATTCCATGTCACAATACAGTTTCTCTGAATGCTTCTTTCCAGTATTTATCTGGGGACATTTCTTTTTTCACCGTAGCCCTCCGTGGGCTCCCCAATATCCCTTTGCACATTCCACGAGAACAGTCTTAGCGAAGGGCTTCTGGAGGAGAAAGCTGCAATTCTATGAGAAGAATTTACAGATCAGAAAAACGATTCTCAGAGAGCTTCTTTCTCATTTTTCACGAAGCATATTTCCTTTGGCCCTGTAGTCTTCAAAGGGATCTGAACTATCAGTTTCAGAATCCACAGAAACAGGGATAGCCAACGGCTCCATGAAATACAGGTGTAATTCAGTGAGTTGAAGTCACACATCAAAAAACAGTTTCTCAGAAAGCTTTTTTTTTTTTTGAGCTGAGGTTATGTGCTGTCTTGGAGCGCCACCGTGTGTCTCATTGCAGATTCTGTGAAAACACTGTTAGCACGCTTTTGGCTGAAAACAATGATATAGCTCTGTTAGCTGATTTCACCCACAGCAAAGAAGATTCTGAGGAGGCTTCTCTGCAGATGTGTCTGAGGAGATTTCATGATTCGCCGTGGGATTCAATGGTAACCAAGATATTACTCGTGAGATTCCACAAACTCAGTGCCAGCAAACTCCTCCATGAAAGAGTAGTGTAACACTTTGAAAGGAATTCACACATCCCATAGCTGTTTCTCAGAAAGTTTCATTCCGGTTTTTCATGGAGGATGTTTCCTTTCTCCCTATACTCTTCACAAGGAACCGAAATATCAGTTCTCAGAATCCACAAAAACAGTGCTAGGAAACGACTTCAAGAAACAGTGATGTAACTCTTTGAGATGAAGTCCCACATGTGAAAGCAATTTCTGAGGAAGCTTCTTTCGTTTCTTATCTGAGGATATTTCCTTCATCACCAAAAGCTGCATAGCGCTAAGAAGATTCCCATTGCAAATTTCAAGACAACTTTGTTGGCACACCGATTGCTGAAAAGAAAAGTGTAACTCTGTGAGGTGCATTCACACATCGCAATGCAGTTTGTCAGAAAGCTTGTTTCCAGTTTTTATATCAGGATATTTCCTTTTCCCCATAGCCCGCAGTGAGCTCCCAAATATCACTTTGCAGGATCCAAGAAAACAGTGTTAGCAAACTACTACATGAAGGTAAAGGTGAAGCTCTGTGTGCGGAATTCAATGTCACAGAGCAATTTCTGAGAGAGCTTCCTTTTAGTCATTATCTGAGGATGTTTCCGTTTTCACCATGGGCCTCAATGCATCCCCAAAGATCACTTTGCAGATGCCACAATAACAGCGGTAGGAAACCGCTTCCTGAAGGTTAAGTTGTAACTCTGTGTGATGAATTCACGTGTCACATAGAAGTTTCTCACAAAGCTTCTCTCACGTCTTTAACTGAGGATATTTCCTTCATCAGCAGAGGCCTAACTTCCATCCTAAGTAGCACTTCTCAGGTTCTTGAAAGACAGTGTGTTAAACGACTATCCCAGAACGTAGTGTAACTCTGGGAGATGTTGTAAAACCTCGCAAACAAGTTTCCAGGAAAGCTTCCTTTCATTTTATTTGAGGATATTTCCTTTGTCACCGTCAGCTGCATCGCGCTAAGAAGTGTCCCATTGCAGATTTCTAGAAAACTGTGTGGTCAAACTGATCACCGAAGGGGTAAGTCTAACTCTGTGAGGTGCATTCACACATCGCAATGCAGTTTCTCAGAAAGCTTGTTTCCAGTTTTTATAACAGGATATTTCCTTTTCCCCGTAGCCCGCAGTGAGCTCCCAAATATCACTTTGCAGGATCCAAGAAAACAGTGTTAGCAAACTACTACATGAAGGTAAAGGTGAAGCTCTGTGTGCGGAATTCAACGTCACAGAGCAATTTCTGAGAGAGCTTCCTTTTAGTTATTATCTGAGGATGTTTCCGTTTTCACCGTGGGCCTCAATGCATCCCCAAAGATCACTTTGCAGATGCCACAATAACAGCGGTAGGAAACCGCTTCCTGAAGGTTAAGTTGTAACTCTGTGTGATGAATTCACGTGTCACATAGAAGTTTCTCACAAAGCTTCTCTCACGTCTTTAACTGAGGATATTTCCTTCATCAGCAGAGGCCTAACTTCCATCCTAAGTAGCACTTCTCAGGTTCTTGAAAGACAGTGTGTTACACTACTATCCCAGAACGTAGTGTAACTCTGGGAGATGATGTAAAACCTCGCAAACAAGTTTCTAAGAAAGCTTCCTTTCATTTCATTTGAGGATATTTTCTTTGTCACCGTCAGCTTCATTGCACTAAGAAGTATCCCACTGCAGATTTCCAGAAAACTGTGTGGTCAAACTGATCACCGAGGGGAAAAGTGTAACTCTGTGAGATGCATTCACACATTGCCATGCAGTTTCTCAGAAAGCTTCTTTCTAGTTTTTATCTGACGATATTTCCTTTTCGTCGTAGGCCTCAGTGAGCTGCCAAATATCACTTTGCAGCATCCACGAAAAGTTTTAGCAAACTGTTACAAGAAGGCAAAGGTTAACCTCTGTGTGCTGAATTCAACGTCACAAAGCAATTTCTGAGACAGCCTCTTTCCAGTTATTATCTGAGGATGTTTCCATTATCACCGTGAGCCCTCAATGCATCCCCAAAGATCACTTTGCAGATGCCACGAAAACAGTGGTAGCAAACTGCTTCCTGAAGGTTAAGTTGTAACTCTGTGAGGTGCATTCACACATCACAATGCAGTTTCTCAGAAAGCTTCTTTCTAGTTTTCATTTGAGGATATTTTCTTGGTCACCTTCAGCTTCATGGAGCTGAGAAATATCCCAGTGCAGCTTTTAATAAAACAATGTTAGCAAACGGATCAATGAAAATGTGAGTGTAACTCTGTGAGGTGCATTCACACATCACAATGCAGTTTCTCAGAAAGCTTCTTTCTAGTTTTTATCTGAGGATATTTCCTATTCCCCATAGCCCTCAGTGAGCTCCCAAATATCACTTTGCAGATGCCACGAAAACAGTGGTAGCAAACTGCTTCCTGAAGGTTAAGTTGTAACTCTGTGAGATGCATTCACACATCACAATGCAGTTTCTCAGAAAGCTTCTTTCCAGTTATTATCTGAGGATGTTTCCGTTTTCACCGTGGGCCTCAATGCATCCCCAAAGATCACTTTGCAGATGCCACGAAAACAGTGGTAGCAAACTGCTTCCTGAAGGTTAAGTTGTAACTCTGTGAGGTGCATTCACACATCACAATGCAGTTTCTCAGAAAGCTTCTTTCTAGTTTTTATCTGAGGATATTTCCTTTTCGTCAGAGGCCTCAGTGAGCTCCCAAATATCACTTTGCAGGATCCAAGAAAACAGTGTTAGCAAACTGTTACAAGAAGGCAAAGGTTAACCTCTGTGTGCTGAATTCAACGTCACAAAGCAATTTCTGAGGAAGCTTCTGAGGTGCATTCACACATCGCAATGCAGTTTCTCAGAAAGCTTCTTTCCAGTTTTATCTGAGGATATTTCCTTTGGCCCTGTAGTCTTCAAAGGGATCCGAACTATCAGTTTCAGAATCCACAGAAACAGGGATAGCCAACGGCTCCATGAAATACAGGTGTAATTCAGTGAGTTGAAGTCACACATCAAAAACAGTTTCTCAGAAAGTTTCATTCCGGTTTTTCATGGAGGATGTTTCCTTTCTCCCTATACTCTTCCCAAGGAACCGAAATATCGGTTCTCAGAATCCACAAAAACAGTGCTAGGAAACGACTTCAAGAAACAGTGATGTAACTCTTTGAGATGAAGTCCCACATGTGAAAGCAATTTCTGAGGAAGCTTCTGAGGTGCATTCACACATCACAATGCAGTTTCTCAAAACCTTCTTTCCAGCTTTTATCTCAGGATATTTCCTATTCCCCATAGCCCTCAGTGAGCTCCCAAATATCACTTTGCAGGATCCAAGAAAACAGTGTTAGCAAACTGCTACAAGAAGGTAAAGCTGAGCTCTGTGTGGGGAATTCAACATCACAGAGCAATTTCTGAGACAGCTTTCTTCCTGTTATTATCAGAGGATGTTTCCGTTTTCACCGTGGGCAAAAATGCGTCCCAAAATGTCCCTTGCAGATGCCACGAAAACAGTGGTAGCAAACTGCTTCCTGAAGGTTAAGTTGTAACTCTGTGTGATGAATTCACGTGTCACAGAGAAGTTTCTCACAAAGCTTCTCTCATGTCTTTAACTGAGGATATTTCCTTCATCAGCGTAGGCCTCACTTCCATCCTAAGAAGATTCCCAT
>JAKFHT010001754.1:0-24071 GCA_023783455.1 Erythrocebus patas | reverse complement strand
TTTCTTCAGAAAGCTTCTTCCAGTTTTGAACGGAAGATATTTCCTTCTTCACCATAGCCCTCTATGGGCTTCAAAATATCCCTGGCCAATTCCACAAGAACAGCCTTGGCGAAAGGCTTCTTGAAGGGAAAGATATAACTCTGTGAGATGAATTAAGAGAACACAGAGCAGTTTCTCAGAAAGCTTCTTTCCAGTTTTGTCCGGAATATATTTCCTTTTTAACCGCAGCCTTCTATGGGCTTCCAAATATCCCTTTGCCAATTCCACAAGAACAGCCTTAGCGAATGGCTTCTTGAAGTGAAAGATGTAACTCTGTGAGATGAATTAACAGAACACAGATCAGTTCTTCAGAAAGCTTTCCAGTTTTGAACGGAAGATATTTCCTTTTTCACCATAGCCCTCTATGGGCTTCCAAATATCCCTTTGCCAATTCCACAAGAACAGCCTTAGCGAAAGGCTTCTTGAAGTGAAAGATGAAACTCTGTGAGATGAATTAACAGAACACAGAGCACTTTCTCAGAAAGCTTCTCTCCAGTTTTGAACGGAAGATATTTCCTTTTTCACCATAGCCCTCTATGGGCTTCCAAATATCTCTCTGCCAATTCCACAAGAACAGCCTTAGCGAAAGGCTTCTTGAAGAGGAAGATGTAACTCTGTGAGATGAATTAACAGAACACAGAGCAGTTTCTCAGAAAGCTTCTTTCCAGTTTTGTACGGAAGATATTTCCTTTTTCAACGTAGCCTTCTAAGAGCTTCCAAATATCCCTTTGCCAATTCCAAAAGAACAGCCTTAGCGAAAGGCTTATTGAACGGAAAGATGTAACTCTGTGAGATGAATTAACAGAACACAGAGCAGTTTCTCAGAAAGCTTCTTTCCAGTTTTGAACAAAAGATATTTCCTTTTTCACTATAGCCCTCTATAGGCTTCCATATATCCCTTTGCCAATTCCACAAGAACAGTCTTAGCGATAGGCTTATTGAAGGGAAAGATGTAACTCTGTGAGATGAATTAACAGAACACAGAGCAGTTTCTCAGAAAGCTTCTTTCCAGTTTTGAACGGAAGATATTTCCTTTTTCACTATAGCCCTCTACGGGCTTCCAAATATCCCTTTGCCAATTCCACAAGAACAGCCTTAGCGAAAGGCTTCTAGTAGGGAAAGATGTAACTCTGTGAGATGAATTAACAGAACACAGAGCAGTTTCTCAGAAAGCTTCTTTCCAGTTTTGAACGGAAGATATTTCCTTCTTCACCATAGCCCTATGGGCTTCCAAATATCCCTTTGCCAATTCCACAAGAACAGCCTTAGCGAAAGGCTTCTTGAGGGAAAGATGTAACTCTGTGAGATGAATTAACAGAACACAGAGCAGTTTCTCAAGCTTCTTTCCAGTTTTGAACGGAAGATATTTCCTTTTCACCGTAGCCTTCTATGGGCTTCCAAATATCCCTTTGCCAATTCCACAAGAACAGCCTTAGCGAATGGCTTCTTGAAGGAAAGATGTAACTCTGTGAGATGAATTAACAGAACACAGAGCAGTTTCTCAAGCTTCTTTCCAGTTTTGAACGGAAGATATTTCCTTTTTCACCATAGCCCTCTATGGGCTTCCAAATATCCCTTTGCCAATTCCACAACAACAGACTTAGCGAATGGCTTCTTGACGGGAAAGATGTAACTCGGTGAGATGAATTAACAGAACACAGAGCAGTTTCTCAGAAAGCTTCTTTGCAGTTTTGTGCGGAATATATTTCCTTTTTCACCGTAGCCTTCTATGGGCTTCCAAATATCCCTTTGCCAATTCCACAAGAACAGCCTTAGCGAAAGGCTTCTTGAAGGGAAAGATGTAACTCTGTGAGGTGAATTAACAGAACACAGAGCAGTTTCTCAGAAAGCTTCTTTCCAGTTTTGAACGGAAGATATTTCCTTTTTCTCTATAGTCCTCTATGGGCTTCCAAATATCCCTTTGCCAATTCCACAAGAACAGCATTAGCGAAAGGCTTCTTGAAGGGAAAGATGTAACTCTGTGAGATGAATTAACAGAACACAGAGCAGTTTCTCAGAAAGCTTCTTTCCAGTTTTGAACGGAAGATATTTCCTTTTTCACCATAGTCCTCTATGGGCTTCCTAATATCCCTTTGCGAATTCCACAAGAACAGCCTTAGCGAAAGGCTTCTTGAAGGGAAAGATGTAACTCTGTGAGATGAATTAACAGAACACAGAGCAGTTTCTCAGAAAGCTTCTTTCCAGTTTTGTACGGAATATATTTCCTTTTTCACCGTAGCCTTCTATGGGCTTCCAAATATCCCTTTTCCAATTCCACAAGAACAGCCTTAGCGAATGGCTTCTTGAAGGGAAAGATGTAACTCTGTGAGATGAATTAACAGAACACAGATCAGTTCTTCAGAAAGCTTTCCAGTTTTGAACGGAAGATATTTCCTTTTTCACCATAGCCCTCTATGGGCTTCCAAATATCCCTTTGCCAATTCCACAAGAACAGCCTTAGCGAAAGGCTTCTTGAAGGGAAAGATGGAACTCTGTGAGATGAATTAACAGAACACAGAGCACTTTCTCAGAAAGCTTTTCCAGTTTTGAACGGAAGATATTTCCTTTTTCACCATAGCCCTCTATGGGCTTCCAAATATCCTTTGCCAACTCCACAAGAACAGCCTTAGCGAAAGGCTTCTTGAAGGGAAAGATGTAACTCTGTGAGATGAATTAACAGAACACAGAGTAGTTTCTCAGAAAGCTTCATTCCAGTTTTGTGCGGAAGATATTTCCTTTTTCACCGTAGCCTTCTATGGGCTTCTAAATATCCCTTTGCCAATTCCACAAGAACAGCCTTAGCGAAAGGCTTCTTGAAGGGAAAGATGTAACTCTGTGAGATGAATTAACAGAACACAGAGCAGTTTCTCAGAAAGCTCCTTTCCAGTTTTGAACGGAAGATATTTCCTTTTTCACCATAGCTCTCTATGGGCTTCCAAATATCCCTTTGCCAATTCCACAAGAACAGACTTAGCGAAAGGCTTCTTGAAGGGAAAGATGTAACTCTGTGAGGTGAATTAACACAACACAGAGCAGTTTCTCAGAAAGCTTCTTTCCAGTTTTGAACGGAAGATATTTCCTTTTTCACCATAGCCTCTATGGGCTTCCAAATATCCCTTTGCCAATTCCACAAGAACAGCCTTAGCGAAAGGCTTCTTGAAGGAAAGATGTAACTCTGTGAGATGAATTAACAGAACACAGAGCAGTTTCTCAGAAAGCTTCTTTCCAGTTTTGAACGGAAGATATTTCCTTTTTCACCATAGTCCTCTATGGGCTTCCAAATATCCTTGCCAATTCCACAAGAACAGCCTTAGCGAAAGGCTTTTGAAGGGAAAGATGTAACTCTGTGAGATGAATTAACAGACACACAGCAGTTTCTCAGAAAGCTTCTTTCCAGTTTTGAACGGAAGATATTTCCTTCTTCACCATAGCCCTATGGGCTTCCAAATATCCTTGCCAATTCCACAAGAACAGCCTTAGCGAAAGGCTTCTTGAAGGAAAGATGTAACTCTGTGAGATGAATTAAGAGAACACAGAGCAGTTTCTCAGAAAGCTTCTTTCCAGTTTTGAACGGAAGATATTTCCTTTTTCACCGCAGCCTTCTATGGGCTTCCAAATATCCCTTTGCCAATTCCACAAGAACAGCCTTAGCGAATGGCTTCTTGAAGGGAAAGATGTAACTCTGTGAGATGAATTAACAGAACACAGATCTGTTCTTCAGAAAGCTTTCCAGTTTTGAACGGAAGATATTTCCTTTTTCACCATAGCCCTCTATGGGCTTCCAAATATCCCTTTGCCAATTCCACAAGAACAGCCTTAGCGAAAGGCTTGTTGAAGTGAAAGATGTAACTCTGTGAGATGAATTAACAGAGCACAGAGCTCTTTCTCAGAAAGCTTCTTTCAAATTTTGAATGGAAGATATTTCCTTTTTCACCATAGCCCTCTATGGGCTTCCAAATATCCCTTTGCCAATTCCACAAGAACAGCCTTCGCGAAAGGCTTCTTGAAGGGAAAGATGGAACTCTGTGAGATGAATTAACAGAACACAGAGCAGTTTCTCGGAAAGCTTCTTTCCAGTTTGGAACGGAAGATATTTCCTTTTTCACCATAGCCCTCTATGGGCTTCCAAATATCCCTTTGCCAACTCCACAAGAACAGCCTTAGCGAAAGGCTTCTTGAAGGGAAAGATGTAACTCTGTGAGATGAATTAACAGAGCACAGAGCTGTTTCTCAGAAAGCTTCTTTCCAGGTTTGAACGGAAGATATTTTCTTTTTCACCATAGCCCTCTATGGGCTTCCAAATATCCCTTTGCCAACTCCACAAGAACAGCCTTAGCGAAAGGCTTTTGAAGGAAAGATGATGCTCTGTGAGATGAATTAACAGAGCACAGAGCAGTTTCTCAGAAAGCTTCTTTCCAGTTTTGAACGGAAGATATTTCCTTTTCACCATAGCCTCTATGGGCTTCAAAATATCCCTTTGCCTATTCCACAAGAACAGCCTTAGCGAAGGCTTCTTGAAGGAAAGATGTAACTCTGTGAGATGAATTCACAGAACACAGAGTAGTTTCTCAGAAAGCTTCCTTCCAGTTTTTGCCAAAGATATTTCCTTTTCACCATAGCCTCTATGGGCTTCCAAATATCCCTTTGCCAATTCCACAAGAACAGCCTCAGCGAAGGCTTCTTGAAGGAAAGATGTAACTCTGTGAGATGAATTAACAGAACACAAAGCAGTTTCTCAGAAAGCTTCTTTCCAGTTTTGAACGGAAGATATTTCCTTTTTCACTATAGCCCTCTATGGGTTTCCAAATATCCCTTGCCAATTCCACAAGAACAGCCTTAGCGAAAGGCTTTTGAAGGAAAGATGTAACTCTGTGAGATGAATTAACAGAACACAGAGCAGTTTCTCAGAAAGCTTCTTTCCAGTTTTGAACGGAAGATATTTCCTTTTTCACCATAGCCCTCTATGGGCTTCCAAATATCCCTTTGCCAATTCCACAAGAACAGCCTTAGCGAAAGGCTTCTTGAAGGGAAAGATGTAACTCTGTGAGATGAATTAACACAACACAGAGCAGTTTCTCAGAAAGCTTCTTTCCAGTTTTGAACGGAAGATATTTCCTTTTTCACTATAGCCCTCTATGGGTTTCCAAATATCCCTTTGCCAATTCCACAAGAACAGCATTAGCGAAAGGCTTCTTGAAGGGAAAGATGGAACTCTGTGAGATGAATTAACAGAACACAGAGCAGTTTCTCAGAAAGCTTCTTTCCAGTTTTGAACGGAAGATATTTCCTTTTTCACCATAGCCCTCTATGGGCTTAAAATATCCCTTTGCCAATTCCACAAGAACAGCCTTAGCGAAAGGCTTCTTGAAGGGAAAGATGTAACTCTGTGAGATGAATTAACAGAGCACAGAGCTGTTTCTCAGAAAGATTCTTTCCAGGTTTGAACGGAAGATAATTCCTTTTTCACCATAACCCTCTGTGGGCTTCCAAATATCCCTTTGCCAGTTCCACAAGAACAGCCTTAGCGAAAGGCTTCTTGAAGGGAAAGATATAACTCTGTGAGATGAATTAACAGAACACAGAGCAGCTTCTCAGAAAGCTTCTTTCCAGTTTTGAACAGAAGATATTTCCTTTTTCACTATAGCCCTCTATGGGCTTCCAAATATCCCTTTGCCAATTCCATAAGAACAGCCTCAGCGAAAGGCTTCTTGAAGGGAAAGATGTAACTCTGTGAGATGAATTAACAGAACACAGATCAGTTCTTCAGAAAGCTTCTTTCCAGTTTGAACAGAAGATATTTCCTTTTTCACCATAGCCCTCTATGGGCTTCCAAATATCCCTTTGCCAATTCCACAAGAACAGCCTTAGCGAAAGGCTTCTTGAAGGGAAAGATGTAACTCTGTGAGATGAATTAACAGAACACAGAGCAGTTTCTCAGAAAGCTTCTTTCCAGTTTTGAACGGAAGATATGTCCTTTTCACTATAGCCCTCTATGGGTTTCCAAATATCCTTTGCCAATTCCACAAGAACAGCCTTAGCGAATGGCTTCTTGAAGGAAAGATGTAACTCTGTGAGATGAATTAACAGAACACAGATCAGTTCTTCAGAAAGCTTCTTTCCAGTTTTGAACGGAAGATATTTCCTTTTCTCTATAGCCCTCTATGGGTTTCCAAATATCCCTTGCCAATTCCACAAGAACAGCCTTAGCGAAAGGCTTCTTGAAGGAAAGATGTAACTCTGTGAGATGAATTAACAGAACACAGATCAGTTCTTCAGAAAGCTTCTTTCCAGTTTTGAACGGAAGATATTTCCTTTTTCACCATAGCCTCTATGGGCTTCCAAATATCCCTTTGCCAATTCCACAAGAACAGCCTTAGCGAAAGGCTTCTTGAAGGGAAAGATGTAACTCTGTGAGATGAATTAACAGAACACAGAGCAGTTTCTCAGAAAGCTTCTTTCCAGTTTTGAACGGAAGATATTTCCTTTTTCACCATAGCTCTCTATGGGCTTCCAAATATCCCTTTGCCAATTCCACAAGAACAGCCTTAGCGAAAGGCTTCTGAAGGAAAGATGTAACTCTGTGAGGTGAATTAACACAACACAGAGCAGTTTCTCAGAAAGCTTCTTTCCAGTTTTGAACGGAAGATATTTCCTTTTTCTCTATAGCCCTCTATGGGCTTCCAAATATCCCTTTGCCAATTCCACAAGAACAGCATTAGCGAAAGGCTTCTTGAAGGGAAAGATGTAACTCTGTGAGATGAATTAAGAGAACACAGAGCAGTTTCTCAGAAAGCTTCTTTCCAGTTTTGAACGGAAGATATTTCCTTTTTCACCATAGTCCTCTATAGGCTTCCTAATATCCCTTTGCCAATTCCACAAGAACAGCCTTAGCGAAAGGCTTCTTGAAGGGAAAGATGTAACTCTGTGAGATGAATTAACAGAACACAGAGCAGTTTCTCAGAAAGCTTCTTTCCAGTTTTGAACGGAAGATATTTCCTTCTTCACCATAGCCCTCTATGAGCTTCAAAATATCCCTTTGCCAATTCCACAAGAACAGCCTTAGCGAAAGGCTTCTTGAAGGGAAAGATATAACTCTGTGAGATGAATTAACAGAACACAAAGCAGTTTCTCAGAAAGCTTCTTTCCAGTTTTGTACGGAATATATTTCCTTTTCACCATAGCCTCTATGGGCTTCCAAATATCCCTTTGCCAATTCCACAAGAACAGCCTTAGCGAAAGGCTTCTTGAAGGGAAAGATGTAACTCTGTGAGATGAATTAACAGAACACAGATCAGTTCTTCAGAAAGCTTTCCAGTTTTGAACGGAAGATATTTCCTTTTTCACCATAGCCCTCTATGGGCTTCCAAATATCCCTTTGCCAATTCCACAAGAACAGCCTTAGCGAAAGGCTTTGAAGGAAAGATGTAACTCTGTGAGATGAATTAACAGAACACAGAGCAGTTTCTCAGAAAGCTTCTTTCCAGTTTTGAACGGAAGATATTTCCTTTTTCACCATAGCCCTCTATGGGCTTCCAAATATCCCTTTGCCAATTCCACAAGAACAGCCTTAGCGAAAGGCTTTTGAAGGAAAGATGTAACCTGTGAGATGAATTAACAGAACACAGAGCAGTTTCTCAGAAAGCTTTCCAGTTTTGAACGGAAGATATTTCCTTTTCACCATAGCCTCTCTATGGGCTTCCAAATATCCCTTTGCCAATTCCACAAGAACAGCCTTAGCGAAAGGCTTCTTGAAGGAAAGATGTAACTCTGTGAGATGAATTAACAGAACACAGAGCAGTTTCTCAGAAAGCTTCTTCCAGTTTTGAACGGAAGATATTTTTTTCACCATAGCCCTCTATGGGCTTCCAAATATCCTTTGCCAATTCCACAAGAACAGCCTTAGCGAAAGGCTTCTTGAAGGGAAAGATGTAACTCTGTGAGATGAATTAACAGAACACAGAGCAGTTTCTCAGAAAGCTTCTTCCAGTTTTGAACGGAAGATATTTCCTTTTCACCATAGCCTCTATGGGCTTCCAAATATCCCTTTGCCAATTCCACAAGAACAGCCTTAGCGAAAGGCTTCTTGAAGGGAAAGATGTAACTCTGTGAGATGAATTAACAGAACACAGAGCAGTTTCTCAGAAAGCTTTCCAGTTTTGAACGGAAGATATTTCCTTTTCACCATAGCCCTATGGGCTTCCAAATATCCCTTTGCCAATTCCACAAGAACAGCCTTAGCGAAAGGCTTCTTGAAGGGAAAGATGTAACTCTGTGAGATGAATTAACAGAACACAGAGCAGTTTCTCAGAAAGCTTCTTCCAGTTTTGAACGGAAGATATTTCCTTTTCACCATAGCCCTCTATGGGCTTCCAAATATCCCTTTGCCAATTCCACAAGAACAGCCTTAGCGAAGGCTTCTTGAAGTGAAAGATGTAACTCTGTGAGATGAATTAACAGAACACAGAGCAGTTTCTCAGAAAGCTTTTCCAGTTTTGAACGGAAGATATTTCCTTTTCACCATAGCCCTCTATGGGCTTCCAAATATCCTTTGCCAATTCCACAAGAACAGCCTTAGCGAAAGGCTTCTTGAAGTGAAAGATGTAACTCTGTGAGATGAATTAACAGAACACAGAGCAGTTTCTCAGAAAGCTTCTCCAGTTTTGAACGGAAGATATTTCCTTTTCACCATAGCCTCTATGGGCTTCCAAATATCCCTTTGCCAATTCCACAAGAACAGCCTTAGCGAAAGGCTTCTTGAAGGAAAGATGTAACTCTGTGAGATGAATTAACAGAACACAGAGCAGTTTCTCAGAAAGCTTCTTTCCAGTTTTGAACGGAAGATATTTCCTTTTTCACCATAGCCCTCTATGGCTTCCAAATATCCCTTTGCCAATTCCACAAGAACAGCCTTAGCGAAGGCTTCTTGAAGAGGAAAGATGTAACTCTGTGAGATGAATTAACAGAACACAGAGCAGTTTCTCAGAAAGCTTCTTTCCAGTTTTGAACGGAAGATATTTCCTTTTTCACTATAGCCTCTATGGGCTTCCAAATATCCCTTTGCCAATTCCACAAGAACAGCCTTAGCGAAAGGCTTCTTGAAGGAAAGATGTAACTCTGTGAGATGAATTAACAGAACACAGAGCAGTTTCTCAGAAAGCTTCTTTCCAGTTTTGAACGGAAGATATTTCCTTTTTCACCATAGCCCTCTATGGGCTTCCAAATATCCCTTTGCCAATTCCACAAGAACAGCCTTAGCGAAAGGCTTCTTGAAGGGAAAGATGTAACTCTGTGAGATGAATTAACAGAACACAGAGCAGTTTCTCAGAAAGCTTCTTTCCAGTTTTGAACGGAAGATATTTCCTTTTTCACCGTAGCCTTCTATGGGCTTCCAAATATCCCTTTGCCAATTCCACAAGAACAGCCTTAGCGAATGGCTTCTTGAAGGGAAAGATGTAACTCTGTGAGATGAATTAACAGAACACAGATCAGTTCTTCAGAAAGCTTCTTTCCAGTTTTGAACGGAAGATATTTCCTTTTTCACCATAGCCCTCTATGGGCTTCCAAATATCCCTTTGCCAATTCCACAAGAACAGCCTTAGCGAAAGGCTTCTTGAAGGAAAGATGTAACTCTGTGAGATGAATTAACAGAACACAGAGCAGTTTCTCAGAAAGCTTCTCTCCAGTTTTGAACGGAAGATATTTCCTTTTTCACCATAGCTCTCTATGGGCTTCCAAATATCCCTTTGCCAATTCCACAAGAACAGCCTTAGCGAAAGGCTTCTTGAAGGGAAAGATGTAACTCTGTGAGATGAATTAACAGAACACAGAGCAGTTTCTCAGAAAGCTTTCCAGTTTTGAACGGAAGATATTTCCTTTTTCTCTATAGCCCTCTATGGGCTTCCAAATATCCCTTTGCCAATTCCACAAGAACAGCATTAGCGAAAGGCTTCTTGAAGGGAAAGATGTAACTCTGTGAGATGAATTAACAGAACACAGAGCAGTTTCTCAGAAAGCTTCTTTCCAGTTTTGAACGGAAGATATTTCCTTTTTCACCATAGTCCTCTATGGGCTTCCTAATATCCCTTTGCCAATTCCACAAGAACAGCCTTAGCGAAAGGCTTCTTGAAGGGAAAGATGTAACTCTGTGAGATGAATTAACAGAACACAGAGCAGTTTCTCAGAAAGCTTCTTTCCAGTTTTGAACGGAAGATATTTCCTTTTTCACCGTAGCCTTCTATGGGCTTCCAAATATCCCTTTCCAATTCCACAAGAACAGCCTTAGCGAAAGGCTTCTTGAAGGGAAAGATGTAACTCTGTGAGATGAATTAACAGAACACAGATCAGTTCTTCAGAAAGCTTTCCAGTTTTGAACGGAAGATATTTCCTTTTTCACCATAGCCCTCTATGGGCTTCCAAATATCCCTTTGCCAATTCCACAAGAACAGCCTTAGCGAAAGGCTTCTTGAAGTGAAAGATGAAACTCTGTGAGATGAATTAACAGAACACAGAGCACTTTCTCAGAAAGCTTTCCAGTTTTGAACGGAAGATATTTCCTTTTCACCATAGCCCTCTATGGGCTTCCAAATATCCCTTTGCCAACTCCACAAGAACAGCCTTAGCGAAAGGCTTTTGAAGGAAAGATGTAACTCTGTGAGATGAATTAACAGAACACAGAGTAGTTTCTCAGAAAGCTTCTTTCCAGTTTTGAGCGGAAGATATTTCCTTTTCACCGTAGCCTTCTATGGGCTTCCAAATATCCCTTTGCCAATTCCACAAGAACAGCCTTAGCTAAAGGCTTCTTGAAGGAAAGATGTAACTCTGTGAGATGAATTAACAGAACACAGAGCAGTTTCTCAGAAAGCTCCTTTCCAGTTTTGAACGGAAGATATTTCCTTTTTCACCATAGCTCTCTATGGGCTTCCAAATATCCCTTTGCCAATTCCACAAGAACAGCCTTAGCGAAAGGCTTCTTGAAGGGAAAGATGTAACTCTGTGAGGTGAATTAACACAACACAGAGCAGTTTCTCAGAAAGCTTCTTTCCAGTTTTGAACGGAAGATATTTCCTTTTTCACCATAGCCCTCTATGGGCTTCCAAATATCCCTTTGCCAATTCCACAAGAACAGCCTTAGCGAAAGGCTTTTGAAGGAAAGATGTAACTCTGTGAGATGAATTAACAGAACACAGAGCAGTTTCTCAGAAAGCTTCTTTCCAGTTTTGAACGGAAGATATTTCCTTTTTCACCATAGTCCTCTATGGGCTTCCAAATATCCCTTTGCCAATTCCACAAGAACAGCCTTAGCGAAAGGCTTCTTGAAGGGAAAGATGTAACTCTGTGAGATGAATTAACAGACACACAGCAGTTTCTCAGAAAGCTTCTTTCCAGTTTTGAACGGAAGATATTTCCTTCTTCACCATAGCCCTCTATGGGCTTCAAAATATCCCTTGCCAATTCCACAAGAACAGCCTTAGCGAAAGGCTTCTTGAAGGAAAGATATAACTCTGTGAGATGAATTAACAGAACACAGAGCAGTTTCTCAGAAAGCTTCTTTCCAGTTTTGAACGGAAGATATTTCCTTTTCACCATAGCCCTCTATGGGCTTCCAAATATCCCTTGCCAATTCCACAAGAACAGCCTTAGCGAAAGGCTTCTTGAAGGAAAGATGTAACTCTGTGAGATGAATTAACAGAACACAGAGCTGTTTCTCAGAAAGCTTTCCAGTTTTGAACGGAAGATATTTCCTTTTTCACCATAGCCCTCTATGGGCTTCCAAATATCCCTTTGCCAATTCCACAAGAACAGCCTTAGCGAAAGGCTTGTTGAAGTGAAAGATGTAACTCTGTGAGATGAATTAACAGAACACAGAGCAGTTTCTCAGAAAGCTTCTTTCCAGTTTTGAACGGAAGATATTTCCTTTTCACCATAGCCCTCTATGGGCTTCCAAATATCCCTTTGCCAATTCCACAAGAACAGCCTTAGCGAAAGGCTTCTTGAAGGGAAAGATGGAACTCTGTGAGATGAATTAACAGAACACAGAGCAGTTTCTCAGAAAGCTTCTTTCCAGTTTTGAACGGAAGATATTTCCTTTTTCACCATAGCCCTCTATGGGCTTCCAAATATCCCTTTGCCAATTCCACAAGAACAGCCTTAGCGAAAGGCTTCTTGAAGGGAAAGATGTAACTCTGTGAGATGAATTAACAGAGCACAGAGCTGTTTCTCAGAAAGCTTCTTTCCAGTTTTGAACGGAAGATATTTCCTTTTTCACCATAGCCCTCTATGGGCTTCCAAATATCCCTTTGCCAACTCCACAAGAACAGCCTTAGCTAAAGGCTTCTTGAAGGGAAAGATGATGCTCTGTGAGATGAATTAACAGAGCACAGAGCAGTTTCTCAGAAAGCTTCTTTCCAGTTTTGAACGGAAGATAATTCCTTTTTCAAAATAGCCCTCTATGGGCTTCAAAATATCCCTTTGCCTATTCCACAAGAACAGCCTTATCGAAGGGCTTCTTGAAGGGAAAGATGTAACTCTGTGAGATGAATTCACAGAACACAGAGTAGTTTCTCAGAAAGCTTCCTTCCAGTTTTTTGCCAAAGATATTTCCTTTTCACCATAGCCCTATGGGCTTCCAAATATCCTTTGCTAATTCCACAAGAACAGCCTTAGCGAAAGGCTTTGAAGGAAAGATGTAACTCTGTGAGATGAATTAACAGAACACAAAGCAGTTTCTCAGAAAGCTTCTTTCTAGTTTTGAACGGAAGATATGTACTTTTTCACTATAGCCCTCTATGGGTTTCCATGTATCCCTTTGCCAATTCCACAAGAAAGCCTTAGCGATAGGCTTCTTGAAGGAAAGATGTAACTCTGTGAGATGAATTAACAGAACACAGAGCACTTTCTCAGAAAGTTTCTTTCCAGTTTTGAACGGAAGATATTTCCTTTTCACCATAGCCCTCTATGGGCTTCCAAATATCCTTTGCCAATTCCACAAGAACAGCCTTAGCGAAAGGCTTCTTGAAGGAAAGATGTAACTCTGTGAGATGAATTAACACAACACAGAGCAGTTTCTCAGAAAGCTTTTTCCAGTTTTGAACGGAAGATATTTCATTTTTCACTATAGCCCTCTATGGGTTTCCAAATATCCCTTGCCAATTCCACAAGAACAGCCTTAGCAAAGGCTTCTTGAAGGAAAGATGGAACTCTGTGAGATGAATTAACAGAACACAGAGCAGTTTCTCAGAAAGCTTCTTTCCAGTTTTGAACGGAAGATATTTCCTTTTCACCATAGCCCTCTATGGGCTTCCAAATATCCCTTTGCCAATTCCACAAGAACAGCCTTAGCGAAAGGCTTCTTGAAGGAAAGATGTAACTCTGTGAGATGAATTAACAGAACACAGAGCAGTTTCTCAAAAGATTCTTTCCAGTTTTGAACGGAAGATATTTCCTTTTTCACCATAGCCCTCTGTGGGCTTCCAAATATCCCTTTGCCAGTTCCACAAGAACAGCCTTAGCGAAAGGCTTCTTGAAGGGAAAGATATAACTCTGTGAGATGAATTAACAGAACACAGAGCAGCTTCTCAGAAAGCTTCTTTCCAGTTTTGAACAGAAGATATTTCCTTTTTCACTATAGCCCTCTATATGCTTCCAAATATCCCTTTGCCAATTCCATAAGAACAGCCTCAGCGAAAGGCTTCTTGAAGGGAAAGATGTAACTCTGTGAGATGAATTAACAGAACACAGATCAGTTCTTCAGAAAGCTTCTTTCCAGTTTGAACTGAAGATATTTCCTTTTTCAACATAGCCCTCTATGGGCTTCCAAATATCCCTTTGCCAATTCCACAAGAACAGCCTTAGCGAAAGGCTTTGAAGGAAAGATGTAACTCTGTGAGATGAATTAACAGAACACAGAGCAGTTTCTCAGAAAGCTTCTTTCCAGTTTTGAACGGAAGATATGTCCTTTTCACTATAGCCCTCTATGGGTTTCCATATATCCCTTGCCAATTCCACAAGAACAGCCTTAGCGAATGGCTTCTTGAAGGAAAGATGTAACTCTGTGAGATGAATTAACAGAACACAGATCAGTTCTTCAGAAAGCTTCTTCCAGTTTTGAACGGAAGATATTTCCTTTTCACTATAGCCCTCTATGGGTTTCCATATATCCCTTGCCAATTCCACAAGAACAGCCTTAGCGAATGGCTTCTTGAAGGAAAGATGTAACTCTGTGAGATGAATTAACAGAACACAGATCAGTTCTTCAGAAAGCTTCTTTCCAGTTTTGAACGGAAGATATTTCCTTTTCACCATAGCCCTCTATGGGCTTCCAAATATCCCTTTGCCAATTCCACAAGAACAGACTTAGCGAATGGCTTCTTGAAGGAAAGATGTAACTCGGTGAGATGAATTAACAGAACACAGAGCAGTTTCTCAGAAAGCTTCTTTGCAGTTTTGAACGGAATATATTTCCTTTTCACCATAGCCTTCTATGGGCTTCCAAATATCCCTTTGCCAATTCCACAAGAACAGCCTTAGGAAAGGCTTCTTGAAGGAAAGATGTAACTCTGTGAGGTGAATTAACAGAACACAGAGCAGTTTCTCAGAAAGCTTCTTTCCAGTTTTGAACGGAAGATATTTCCTTTTCACCATAGTCCTCTATGGGCTTCCAAATATCCCTTTGCCAATTCCACAAGAACAGCATTAGCGAAAGGCTTTTTGAAGGGAAAGATGTAACTCTGTGAGATGAATTAACAGAACACAGAGCAGTTTCTCAGAAAGCTTCTTTCCAGTTTTGAACGGAAGATATTTCCTTTTTCACCATAGTCCTCTATGGGCTTCCTAATATCCCTTTGCCAATTCCACAAGAACAGCCTTAGCGAAAGGCTTCTTGAAGGAAAGATGTAACTCTGTGAGATGAATTAACAGAACACAGAGCAGTTTCTCAGAAAGCTTCTTTCCAGTTTTGAACGGAAGATATTTCCTTCTTCACCATAGCCCTCTATGGGCTTCAAAATATCCCTTTGCCAATTCCACAAGAACAGCCTTAGCGAAAGGCTTCTTGAAGGGAAAGATATAACTCTGTGAGATGAATTAACAGAACACAGAGCAGTTTCTCAGAAAGCTTCTTTCCAGTTTTGAACGGAAGATATTTCCTTTTCACCATAGCCTTCTATGGGCTTCCAAATATCCCTTTGCCAATTCCACAAGAACAGCCTTAGCGAAAGGCTTTGAAGGAAAGATGTAACTCTGTGAGATGAATTAACAGAACACAGATCAGTTCTTCAGAAAGCTTTCCAGTTTTGAACGGAAGATATTTCCTTTTTCACCATAGCCCTCTATGGGCTTCCAAATATCCCTTTGCCAATTCCACAAGAACAGCCTTAGCAAAGGCTTGTTGAAGTGAAAGATGTAACTCTGTGAGATGAATTAACAGAACACAGAGCACTTTCTCAGAAAGCTTCTTTCCAGTTTTGAACGGAAGATATTTCCTTTTCACCATAGCCTCTATGGGCTTCCAAATATCCCTTTGCCAATTCCACAAGAACAGCCTTAGCGAAAGGCTTCTTGAAGGAAAGATGTAACTCTGTGAGATGAATTAACAGAACACAGAGCTGTTTCTCAGAAAGCTTCTTTCCAGTTTTGAACGGAAGATATTTCCTTTTTCACCATAGCCCTATGGGCTTCCAAATATCCCTTGCCAATTCCACAAGAACAGCCTTAGCGAAAGGCTTCTTGAAGGAAAGATGGAACTCTGTGAGATGAATTAACAGAACACAGAGCAGTTTCCAGAAAGCTTCTTTCCAGTTTTGAACGGAAGATATTTCCTTTTTCACCATAGACCTCTATGGGCTTCCAAATATCCCTTTGCCAACTCCACAAGAACAGCCTTAGCGAAAGGCTTCTTGAAGGAAAGATGTAACTCTGTGAGATGAATTAACAGAGCACAGAGCTGTTTCTCAGAAAGCTTCTTTCCAGTTTTGAACGGAAGATATTTTCTTTTCACCATAGCCCTCTATGGGCTTCCAAATATCCCTTGCCAATTCCACAAGAACAGCCTTAGCGAAAGGCTTTGAAGGGAAAGATGTAACTCTGTGAGATGAATTAACAGAACACAGAGCAGTTTCTCAGAAAACTTCTTTCCAGTTTTGAACGGAAGATATTTCCTTTTCACCATAGCCCTCTATGGGCTTCCAAATATCCTTTGCCAACTCCACAAGAACAGCCTTAGCGAAAGGCTTTGAAGGGAAAGATGTAACTCTGTGAGATGAATTAACAGAACACAGAGCAGTTTCTCAGAAAGCTTCTTTCCAGTTTTGAACGGAAGATAATCCTTTTTCAAATTAGCCCTCTATGGGCTTCAAAATATCCTTTGCCAATTCCACAAGAACAGCCTTATCGAAGGGCTTCTTGAAGGAAAGATGTAACTCTGTGAGATGAATTAACAGAACACAGAGCAGTTTCTCAGAAAGCTTCCTTCCAGTTTTGAGCGGAAGATATTTCCTTTTCACCATAGCCCTATGGGCTTCCAAATATCCCTTTGCCAATTCCACAAGAACAGCCTTAGCGAAAGGCTTCTTGAAGGAAAGATGTAACTCTGTGAGATGAATTAACAGAACACAGAGCAGTTTCTCAGAAAGCTTCTTTCCAGTTTTGAACGGAAGATATTTCCTTTTCACTATAGCCCTCTATGGGCTTCCAAATATCCTTTGCCAATTCCACAAGAACAGCCTTAGCGAAAGGCTTCTTGAAGGAAAGATGTAACTCTGTGAGATGAATTAACAGAACACAGAGCAGTTTCAGAAAGCTTCTTTCCAGTTTTGAACGGAAGATATTTCCTTTTTCACCATAGCCCTCTATGGGCTTCCAAATATCCCTTTGCCAATTCCACAAGAACAGCCTTAGCGAAAGGCTTCTTGAAGTGAAAGATGAAACTCTGTGAGATGAATTAACAGAACACAGAGCACTTTCTCAGAAAGCTTCTCTCCAGTTTTGAACGGAAGATATTTCCTTTTTCACCATAGCCCTCTATGGGCTTCCAAATATCCCTTTGCCAAATCCACAAGAACAGCCTTAGCGAAAGGCTTCTTGAAGGGAAAGATGTAACTCTGTGAGATGAATTAACAGAACACAGAGTAGTTTCTCAGAAAGCTTCATTCCAGTTTTGTGCGGAAGATATTTCCTTTTTCACCGTAGCGTTCTATGGGCTTCCAAATATCCCTTTGCCAATTCCACAAGAACAGCCTTAGGGAAAGGCTTCTTGAAGGGAAAGATGTAACTCTGTCAGGTGAATTAACAGAACACAGAGCAGTTTCTCAGAAAGCTCCTTTCCAGTTTTGAACGGAAGATATTTCCTTTTTCACCATAGCTCTCTATGGGCTTCCAAATATCCCTTTGCCAATTCCACAAGAACAGCCTTAGCGAAAGGCTTCTTGAAGGGAAAGATGTAACTCTGTGAGGTGAATTAACACAACACAGAGCAGTTTCTCAGAAAGCTTCTTTCCAGTTTTGAACGGAAGATATTTCCTTTTTCTCTATAGCCCTCTATGGGCTTCCAAATATCCCTTTGCCAATTCCACAAGAACAGCATTAGCGAAAGGCTTCTTGAAGGGAAAGATGTAACTCTGTGAGATGAATTAACAGAACACAGAGCAGTTTCTCAGAAAGCTTCTTTCCAGTTTTGAACGGAAGATATTTCCTTTTTCACCATAGTCCTCTATGGGCTTCCTAATATCCCTTTGCCAATTCCACAAGAACAGCCTTAGCGAAAGGCTTCTTGAAGGGAAAGATGTAACTCTGTGAGATGAATTAACAGACACACAGCAGTTTCTCAGAAAGCTTCTTTCCAGTTTTGAACGGAAGATATTTCCTTCTTCACCATAGCCCTCTATGGGCTTCAAAATATCCCTGGCCAATTTCACAAGAACAGCCTTAGCGAAAGGCTTCTTGAAGGGAAAGATATAACTCTGTGAGATGAATTAAGAGAACACAGAGCAGTTTCTCAGAAAGCTTCTTTCCAGTTTTGTACGGAATATATTTCCTTTTTCACCGCAGCCTTCTATGGGCTTCCAAATATCCCTTTGCCAATTCCACAAGAACAGCCTTAGCGAATGGCTTCTTGAAGGGAAAGATGTAACTCTGTGAGATGAATTAACAGAACACAGATCTGTTCTTCAGAAAGCTTTCCAGTTTTGAACGGAAGATATTTCCTTTTTCACCATAGCCCTCTATGGGCTTCCAAATATCCCTTTGCCAATTCCACAAGAACAGCCTTAGCGAAAGGCTTGTTGAAGTGAAAGATGTAACTCTGTGAGATGAATTAACAGAGCACAGAGCTCTTTCTCAGAAAGCTTCTTTCAAGTTTTGAATGGAAGATATTTCCTTTTTCACCATAGCCCTCTATGGGCTTCCAAATATCCCTTTGCCAATTCCACAAGAACAGCCTTCGCGAAAGGCTTCTTGAAGGGAAAGATGGAACTCTGTGAGATGAATTAACAGAACACAGAGCAGTTTCTCAGAAAGCTTCTTTCCAGTTTGGAACGGAAGATATTTCCTTTTTCACCATAGCCCTCTATGGGCTTCCAAATATCCCTTTGCCAACTCCACAAGAACAGCCTTAGCGAAAGGCTTCTTGAAGGGAAAGATGTAACTCTGTGAGATGAATTAACAGAGCACAGAGCTGTTTCTCAGAAAGCTTCTTTCCAGGTTTGAACGGAAGATATTTTCTTTTTCACCATAGCCCTCTATGGGCTTCCAAATATCCCTTTGCCAAATCCACAAGAACAGCCTTAGCTAAAGGCTTCTTGAAGGGAAAGATGATGCTCTGTGAGATGAATTAACAGAGCACAGAGCAGTTTCTCAGAAAGCTTCTTTCCAGTTTTGAACGGAAGATAATTCCTTTTTCAAAATAGCCCTCTATGGGCTTCAAAATATCCTGGCCAATTTCACAAGAACAGCCTTAGCGAAAGGCTTCTTGAAGGAAAGATATAACTCTGTGAGATGAATTAAGAGAACACAGAGCAGTTTCTCAGAAAGCTTCTTTCCAGTTTTGAACGGAAGATATTTCCTTTTTCACCATAGCCTTCTATGGGCTTCCAAATATCCCTTGCCAATTCCACAAGAACAGCCTTAGCGAAAGGCTTTTGAAGGGAAAGATGTAACTCTGTGAGATGAATTAACAGAACACAGATCTGTTCTTCAGAAAGCTTTCCAGTTTTGAACGGAAGATATTTCCTTTTCACCATAGCCTCTATGGGCTTCCAAATATCCCTTTGCCAATTCCACAAGAACAGCCTTAGCGAAAGGCTTGTTGAAGTGAAAGATGTAACTCTGTGAGATGAATTAACAGAGCACAGAGCTCTTTCTCAGAAAGCTTCTTTCAAGTTTTGAATGGAAGATATTTCCTTTTCACCATAGCCCTCTATGGGCTTCCAAATATCCTTTGCCAATTCCACAAGAACAGCCTTCGCGAAAGGCTTCTTGAAGGGAAAGATGGAACTCTGTGAGATGAATTAACAGAACACAGAGCAGTTTCTCGGAAAGCTTCTTTCCAGTTTGGAACGGAAGATATTTCCTTTTTCACCATAGCCCTCTATGGGCTTCCAAATATCCTTTGCTAATTCCACAAGAACAGCCTTAGCGAAAGGCTTTTGAAGGGAAAGATGTAACTCTGTGAGATGAATTAACAGAGCACAGAGCTGTTTCTCAGAAAGCTTCTTTCCAGGTTTGAACGGAAGATATTTTCTTTTTCACCATAGCCCTCTATGGGCTTCCAAATATCCCTTTGCCAAATCCACAAGAACAGCCTTAGCTAAAGGCTTTGAAGGAAAGATGATGCTCTGTGAGATGAATTAACAGAGCACAGAGCAGTTTCTCAGAAAGCTTCTTTCCAGTTTTGAACGGAAGATAATTCCTTTTTCAAAATAGCCCTCTATGGGCTTCAAAATATCCCTTTGCCTATTCCACAAGAACAGCCTTATCGAAGGGCTTCTTGAAGGGAAAGATGTAACTCTGTGAGATGAATTCACAGAACACAGAGTAGTTTCTCAGAAAGCTTCCTTCCAGTTTTTTGCCAAAGATATTTCCTTTTTCACCGTAGCCTTATATGGGCTTCCAAATATCCCTTTGCCAATTCCGCAAGAACAGCCTCAGCGAAGGGCTTCTTGAAGGGAAAGATGTAACTCTGTGAGATGAATTAACAGAACACAAAGCAGTTTCTCAGAAAGCTTCTTTCTAGTTTTGAACGGAAGATATGTACTTTTTCACTATAGCCCTCTATGGGTTTCCATGTATCCCTTTGCCAATTCCACAAGAAAGCCTTAGCGATAGGCTTCTTGAAGGGAAAGATGTAACTCTGTGAGATGAATTAACAGAACACAGAGCACTTTCTCAGAAAGTTTCTTTCCAGTTTTGAACGGAAGATATTTCCTTTTTCACCATAGCCCTCTATGGGCTTCCAAATATCCCTTTGCCAATTCCACAAGAACAGCCTTAGCGAAAGGCTTCTTGAAGGGAAAGATGTAACTCTGTGAGATGAATTAACACAACACAGAGCAGTTTCTCAGAAAGCTTCGTTCCAGTTTTGAACGGAAGATATTTCATTTTTCACTATAGCCCTCTATGGGTTTCCAAATATCCCTTTGCCAATTCCACAAGAACAGCATTAGCGAAAGGCTTCTTGAAGGGAAAGATGGAACTCTGTGAGATGAATTAACAGAACACAGAGCAGTTTCTCAGAAAGCTTCTTTCCAGTTTTGAACGGAAGATATTTCCTTTTTCACCATAGCCCTCTATGGGCTTAAAAATATCCCTTTGACAACTCCACAAGAACAGCCTTAGCGAAAGGCTTCTTGAAGGGAAAGATGTAACTCTGTGAGATGAATAAACAGAGCACAGAGCTGTTTCTCAAAAAGATTCTTTCCAGGTTTGAACGGAAGATATTTCCTTTTTCACCATAGCCCTCTGTGGGCTTCCAAATATCCCTTTGCCAGTTCCACAAGAACAGCCTTAGCGAAAGGCTTCTTGAAGGGAAAGATATAACTCTGTGAGATGAATTAACAGAACACAGAGCAGCTTCTCAGAAAGCTTCTTTCCAGTTTTGAACAGAAGATATTTCCTTTTTCACTATAGCCCTCTATATGCTTCCAAATATCCCTTTGCCAATTCCATAAGAACAGCCTCAGCGAAAGGCTTCTTGAAGGGAAAGATGTAACTCTGTGAGATGAATTAACAGAACACAGATCAGTTCTTCAGAAAGCTTCTTTCCAGTTTGAACTGAAGATATTTCCTTTTTCAACATAGCCCTCTATGGGCTTCCAAATATCCCTTTGCCAATTCCACAAGAACAGCCTTAGCGAAAGGCTTCTTGAAGGGAAAGATGTAACTCTGTGAGATGAATTAACAGAACACAGAGCAGTTTCTCAGAAAGCTTCTTTCCAGTTTTGAACGGAAGATATGTCCTTTTTCACTATAGCCCTCTATGGGTTTCCATATATCCCTTTGCCAATTCCACAAGAACAGCCTTAGCGAATGGCTTCTTGAAGGGAAAGATGTAACTCTGTGAGATGAATTAACAGAACACAGATCAGTTCTTCAGAAAGCTTCTTTCCAGTTTTGAACGGAAGATATTTCCTTTTTCCCTATAGCCCTCTATGGGTTTCCATATATCCCTTGCCAATTCCACAAGAACAGCCTTAGCGAATGGCTTCTTGAAGGGAAAGATGTAACTCTGTGAGATGAATTAACAGAACACAGATCAGTTCTTCAGAAAGCTTCTTTCCAGTTTTGAACGGAAGATATTTCCTTTTTCACCATAGCCCTCTATGGGCTTCCAAATATCCCTTTGCCAATTCCACAAGAACAGACTTAGCGAATGGCTTCTTGACGGGAAAGATGTAACTCGGTGAGATGAATTAACAGAACACAGAGCAGTTTCTCAGAAAGCTTCTTTGCAGTTTTGTGCGGAATATATTTCCTTTTTCACCGTAGCCTTCTATGGGCTTCCAAATATCCCTTTGCCAATTCCACAAGAACAGCCTTAGCGAAAGGCTTCTTGAAGGGAAAGATGTAACTCTGTGAGGTGAATTAACACAACACAGAGCAGTTTCTCAGAAAGCTTCTTTCCAGTTTTGAACGGAAGATATTTCCTTTTTCTCTATAGCCCTCTATGGGCTTCCAAATATCCCTTTGCCAATTCCACAAGAACAGCATTAGCGAAAGGCTTCTTGAAGGGAAAGATGTAACTCTGTGAGATGAATTAAGAGAACACAGAGCAGTTTCTCAGAAAGCTTCTTTCCAGTTTTGAACGGAAGATATTTCCTTTTTCACCATAGTCCTCTATAGGCTTCCTAATATCCCTTTGCCAATTCCACAAGAACAGCCTTAGCGAAAGGCTTCTTGAAGGGAAAGATGTAACTCTGTGAGATGAATTAACAGAACACAGAGCAGTTTCTCAGAAAGCTTCTTTCCAGTTTTGAACGGAAGATATTTCCTTCTTCACCATAGCCCTCTATGGGCTTCAAAATATCCCTTTGCCAATTCCACAAGAACAGCCTTAGCGAAAGGCTTCTTGAAGGAAAGATGTAACTCTGTGAGATGAATTAACAGAACACAAAGCAGTTTCTCAAGCTTCTTTCCAGTTTTGAGCGGAAGATATTTCCTTTTTCACCGCAGCCTTCTATGGGCTTCCAAATATCCCTTTGCCAATTCCACAAGAACAGCCTTAGCGAATGGCTTCTTGAAGGAAAGATGTAACTCTGTGAGATGAATTAACAGAACACAGATCAGTTCTTCAGAAAGCTTTCCAGTTTTGAACGGAAGATATTTCCTTTTTCACCATAGCCCTCTATGGGCTTCCAAATATCCCTTGCCAATTCCACAAGAACAGCCTTAGCTAAAGGCTTCTTGAAGGAAAGATGTAACTCTGTGAGATGAATTAACAGAACACAGATCAGTTCTTCAGAAAGCTTCTTTCCAGTTTTGAACGGAAGATATTTCCTTTTTCACCATAGCCTCTATGGGCTTCCAAATATCCCTTGCCAATTCCATAAGAACAGCCTTAGCGAAAGGCTTCTTGAAGGAAAGATGTAACTCTGTGAGATGAATTAACAGAACACAGAGCAGTTTCTCAAGCTTCTTTCCAGTTTTGAGCGGAAGATATTTCCTTTTTCACCATAGCCCTCTATGGGCTTCCAAATATCCTTTGCCAATTCCACAAGAACAGCCTTAGCGAAGGCTTCTTGAAGGAAAGATGGAACTCTGTGAGATGAATTAACAGAACACAGAGCAGTTTCTCAGAAAGCTTCTTTCCAGTTTTGAACGGAAGATATTTCCTTTTTCACCATAGCCCTCTATGGGCTTCCAAATATCCTTTGCCAATTCCACAAGAACAGCCTTAGCGAAAGGCTTCTTGAAGGAAAGATGTAACTCTGTGAGGTGAATTAACACAACACAGAGCAGTTTCTCAGAAAGCTTCTTTCCAGTTTTGAGCGGAAGATATTTCCTTTTTCTCTATAGCCCTCTATGGGCTTCCAAATATCCCTTTGCCAATTCCACAAGAACAGCCTTAGCGAAGGCTTCTTGAAGGAAAGATGTAACTCTGTGAGATGAATTAACAGAACACAGAGCAGTTTCTCAAGCTTCTTTCCAGTTTTGAGCGGAAGATATTTCCTTTTTCACCATAGTCCTCTATGGGCTTCCAAATATCCTTTGCCAATTCCACAAGAACAGCCTTAGCGAAAGGCTTCTTGAAGGAAAGATGTAACTCTGTGAGATGAATTAACAGAACACAAAGCAGTTTCTCAGAAAGCTTCTTCCAGTTTTGAGCGGAAGATATTTCCTTCTTCACCATAGCCCTCTATGGGCTTCCAAATATCCTTGCCAATTCCACAAGAACAGCCTTAGCGAAAGGCTTCTTGAAGGAAAGATATAACTCTGTGAGATGAATTAAGAGAACACAGAGCAGTTTCTCAGAAAGCTTCTTTCCAGTTTTGTACGGAATATATTTCCTTTTTCACCGCAGCCTTCTATGGGCTTCCAAATATCCT
>JAKFHT010001753.1:0-24074 GCA_023783455.1 Erythrocebus patas | reverse complement strand
AGACCAGACTTAGCGAAAGGCTTTGAAGGGAAAGATGTAACTCTGTGAGAAGAATTAACAGAACAGAGAACAGTTTCTCAAAAGCTTCTTTCCAGTTTTGAGCGGAAGATATTTCCTTTTTCACCATAGCCCTCTATGGGCTTCCAAATATCACTTTGCCAATTCCACAAGAACAGCCTTAGCGAAAGGCTTGAAGGAAAGATGTAACTCTGTGAGATGAATTAACAGAACAGAGAGCAGTTTCTCAAAAAGCTTCTTACCAGTTTTGAACGGAAGATATTACTTTTTTCACCATAGCCCTCTACGGGCTTCCAAATATCACTTTGCCAATTCCACAAGAACAGCCTTAGCGAAAGGCTTCTTGAAGGGAAAGATGTAACACTGTGAGATGAATTAACAGAACACAGAGCAGTTTCTCAGAAAGCTTCTTTCCAGTTTTGAACGGAAGATATTTCCATTTTCACCATAGCCCTCTATGGGCTTCCAAATATCACTTTGCCAATTCCACAAGAACAGCCTTAGCGAAAGGCTTCTTGAAGGAAAGATGTAACTCTGTGAGATGAATTAACAGAACACAGAGCAGTTTCTCAGAAAACTTCTTTTCGGTTTTGAACGGAAGATATTTCCTTTTTCACCATAGCCATCTATGGGCTTCCAAATACCACTTTGCCAATTCCACAAGAACAGCCTTAGCGAAAGGCTTCTTGAAGGGAAAGATGTAACTCTGTGAGATGAATTAACAGAACACAGAGCAGTTTCTCAAAAAGCTTCTTACCAGTTTTGAACGGAAGATATTACTTTTTTCACCATAGCCCTCTACGGGCTTCCGAATATCACTTTGCCAATTCCACAATAACAGCCTTAGCGAAAGGCTTCTTGAAGGGAAAGATGTAACACTGTGAGATGAATTAACAGAACACAGAGCAGTTTCTCAGAAAGCTTCTTTCCAGTTTTGAACGGAAGATATTTCCATTTTCACCATAGCCCTCTATGGGCTTCCAAATATCACTTTGCCAATTCCACAAGAACAGCCTTAGCGAAAGGCTTCTTGAAGGAAAAGATGTAACTCTGTGAGATGAATTAACAGAACACAGAGCAGTTTCTCAGAAAACTTCTTTTCGGTTTTGAACGGAAGATATTTCCTTTTTCACCATAGCCATCTATGGGCTTCCAAATACCACTTTGCCAATTCCACAAGAACAGCCTTAGCGAAAGGCTTCTTAAAGGGAAAGATGTAACTCTGTGAGATGAATTAACAGAACACAGAGCAGTTTCTCAGAAAGCTTCTTTCCAGTTTTGAACGGAAGATATTTCCTTTTTCACAATAGCCCTCTATGGGCTTCCAAATATCACTTTTCCAATTCCGCAAGAACAGCCTTAGCGAAAGGCTTCTTGAAGGGAAAGATGTAACTCTGTGAGATGAATTAACAGAACAGAGAACAGTTTCTCAAAAAGCTTCTTTCCAGTTTTGAACGGAAGATATTTCCTTTTTCACCATAGCCCTCTATCGCCTTCCAAATATCACTTTGCCAATTCCACAAGAACAGCCTTAGCGAAAGGCTTCTTGAAGGGAAAGATGTAACGCTTTGAGATGAATTAACAGAACACAGAGCAGTTTCTCAGAAAGCTTCTTTCCAGTTTTGAACGGAAGATGTTTCCTTTTCACCATAGCCCTCTATGGGCTTCCAAATATCACTTTGCCAATTCCACAAGAACAGCCTTAGCGAAAGGCTTCTTGAAGGAAAGATGTAACACTGTGAGATGAATTAACAGAACACAGAGCAGTTTCTCAGAAAGCTTCTTTCCAGTTTTGAACGGAAGATGTTTCCTTTTCACCATAGCCCTCTATGGGCTTCCAAATATCACTTTGCCAATTCCACAAGAACAGCCTTAGCGAAAGGCTTCTTGAAGGGAAAGATGTAACTCTGTGAGATGAATTAACAGAACACAGAGCAGTTTCTCAGAAAGCTTCTTTCCAGTTTTGAACGGAAGATATTTCCATTTTCACCATAGCCCTCTATGGGCTTCCAAATATCACGTTGCCATTCCACAAGAACAGCCTTAGCGAAAGGCTTCTTGAAGGAAAAGATGTAACTCTGTGAGATGAATTAACAGAACACAGAGTAGTTTCTCAGAAAGCTTCTTTCGGTTTTGAACGGAAGCTATTTCCTTTTCACCATAGCCCTCTATGGGCTTCCAAATATCACTTTGCCAATTCCACAAGAACAGCCTTAGCGAAAGGCTTCTTGAAGGGAAAGATGTAACTCTGTGAGATGAATTAACAGAACACAGAGCAGTTTCTCAGAAAGCTTCTTTCCAGTTATGAACGGAAGATATTTCCTTTTTCACCATAGCCCTCTATGGGCTTGCAAATATCACTTTGCCAATTCCACAAGAATAGCCTTAGCGAAAGGCTTCTTGAAGGGAAAGATGTAACTCTGTGAGATGAATTAACAGAACACAGAGCAGTTTCTCAAAAAGCTTCTTACCAGTTTTGAACGGAAGATATTACTTTTTTCACCATAGCCCTATGGGCTTCCAAATATCCCTTTGCCAATTCCACAAGAAGAGCCTTAGCGAAAGGCTTCCTGAAGGGAAAGATGTAACTCTGTGAGATGAATTCACAGAACACAGAGCAGTTTCTCAGAAAGCTTCTTTCCAGTTTTCAACGGAAGATATTTCCTTTTTCACCATAGCCCTCTATGGGCTTCCAAATATCACTTTGCCAATTCCACAAGAACAGCCTTAGCGAAAGGCTTCTTGAAGGGAAAGATGTAACTCTGTGAGATGAATTAACAGAACACAGAGCAGTTTCTCAGAAAGCTTCTTTCCAGTTTTGAACGGAAGTTATTTCCTTTTTCACCATAGCCCTATGGGCTTCCAAATATCACTTGCCAATTCCACAAGAACAGCCTTAGCGAAAGGCTTTTGAAGGAAAGATGTAACTCTGTGAGATGAATTAACAGAACACAGAGCAGTTTCTCAGAAAGCTTCTTTCCAGTTTTGAACGGAAGATATTTCCTTTTTCACCATAGCCCTCTATCGGCTTCCAAATATCACTTTGCCAATTCCACAAGAACAGCCTTAGCGAAAGGCTTCTTGAAGGGAAAGATGTAACTCTGTGAGATGAATTAACAGAACACAGAGCAGTTTCTCAGAAAGCTTCTTTCCAGTTTTGAACGGAAGATATTTACTTTCTCACCATAGCCCTCTATGTGCTTCCACATATCCCTTTTCCAATTCCACAAGAACAGCCTTAGCGAAAGGCTTCTTGAAGGGAAAGATGTAACTCTGTGAGATGAATTAACAGAACAGGGAGCAGTTTCTCAAAAAGCTTCTTTCCAGTTTTGAACGGAAGATATTTTCTTTTTCACCATAGCCCTCTATTGGCTTCCAAATATCACTTTGCCAATTCCACAAGAACAGCCTTAGCGAAAGGCTTCTTGAAGGGAAAGATGTAACGCTGTGAGATGAATTAACAGAACACAGAGCAGTTTCTCAGAAAGCTTCTTTCCGGTTTTGAACGGAAGATATTTCCTTTTTCACCATAGCCCTCTATGGGCTTCCAAAGATCACTTTGCCAATTCCACAAGAACAGCCTTAGCGAAAGGCTTCTTGAAGGAAAGATGTAACTCTGTGAGATGAATTAACAGAACAGAGAGCAGTTTCTCAAAAAGCTTCTTACCAGTTTTGAACGGAAGATATTACTTTTTCACCATAGCCCTCACGGGCTTCGAATATCACTTTGCCAATTCAACAATAACATGCTTATGAAAGGCTTCTTGAAGGAAAGATGTAACACTGTGAGATGAATTAACAGAACACAGAGCAGTTTCTCAGAAAGCTTCTTTCCAGTTTTGAACGGAAGATATTTCCTTTTCACCATAGCCCTATGGGCTTCCAAATATCACTTTGCTAATTCCACAAGAACAGCCTTAGCGAAGGCTTCTTGAAGGAAAAGATGTATCTCTGTGAGATGAATTAACAGAACACAGAGCAGTTTCTCAGAAAACTTCTTTTCGGTTTTGAACGGAAGATATTTCCTTTTTCACCATAGCCATCTATGGGCTTCCAAATACCACTTTGCCAATTCCACAAGAATAGCCTTAGCGAAAGGCTTCTTGAAGGGAAAGATGTAACTCTGTGAGATGAATTAACAGAACAGAGAGCAGTTTCTCAAAAGCTTCTTACCAGTTTTGAACGGAAGATATTACTTTTTTCACCATAGCCCTCTACGGGCTTCCGAATATCACTTTGCCAATTCAACAATAACATCCTTAGCGAAAGGCTTCTTGAAGGGAAAGATGTAACACTGTGAGATGAATTAACAGAACACAGAGCAGTTTCTCAGAAAGCTTCTTTCCAGTTTTGAACGGAAGATATTTCCATTTTCACCATAGCCCTCTATGGGCTTAAAAATATCACTTTGCCAATTCCACAAGAACAGCCTTAGCGAAAGGCTTCTTGAAGGAAAAGATGTAACTCTGTGAGATGAATTAACAGAACACAGAGCAGTTTCTCAGAAAACTTCTTTTCGGTTTTGAACGGAAGATATTTCCTTTTTCACCATAGCCATCTATGGGCTTCCAAATATCACTTGCCAATTCCACAAGAACAGCCTTAGCGAAAGGCTTGAAGGGAAAGATGTAACTCTGTGAGATGAATTAACAGAACACAGAGCAGTTTCTCAGAAAGCTTCTTTCAGTTTTGAAGCGGAAGATATTTCCTTTTCACAATAGCCCTCTATGGGCTTCCAAATATCACTTTTCCAATTCCGCAAGAACAGCCTTAGCGAAAGGCTTCTTGAAGGGAAAGATGTAACTCTGTGAGATGAATTGACAGAACAGAGAACAGTTTCTCAAAAAGCTTCTTTCCAGTTTTGAGCGGAAGATATTTCCTTTTCACCATAGCCCTCTATGGCTTCCAAATATCACTTTGCCAATTCCACAAGAACAGCCTTAGCGAAAGGCTTCTTGAAGGGAAAGATGTAACGCTTTGAGATGAATTAACAGAACACAGAGCAGTTTCTCAGAAAGCTTCTTTCCAGTTTTGAACGGAAGATATTTCCTTTTTCACCATAGCCTCTATGGGCTTCAAATATCACTTTGCCAATTCCACAAGAACAGCCTTAGCGAAGGCTTTGAAGGGAAAGATGTAACACTGTGAGATGAATTAACAGAACACAGAGCAGTTTCTCAGAAAGCTTCTTTCCAGTTTTGAACGGAAGATATTTCCATTTTCACCATAGCCCTCTATGGGCTTCCAAATATCACTTTGCCATTCCACAAGAACAACCTTAGCGAAAGGCTTCTTGAAGGAAAAGATGTAACTCTGTGAGATGAATTAACAGAACACAGAGCAGTTTCTCAGAAAACTTCTTTTCGGTTTTGAACGGAAGCTATTTCCTTTTTCACCATAGCCCTCTATGGGCTTCCAAATATCACTTTGCCAATTCCACAAGAACAGCCTTAGCGAAAGGCTTCTTGAAGGGAAAGATGTAACTCTGTGAGATGAATTAACAGAACAGAGAACAGTTTTTGAGAAAGATTCTTTCCAGTTTTGAACGGAAGATATTTCCTTTTCCACCATAGCCCTCTATGGGCTTCCAAATATCACTTTGCCAATTCCACAAGAACAGCCTTAGCGAAAGGCTTGAAGGGAAAGATGTAACTCTGTGAGATGAATTAACAGAACACAGAGCAGTTTCTCAGAAAGCTTCTTTTCGGTTTTGAACGGAAGATATTTCCTTTTCACCATAGCCCTCTATGGGGTTCCAAATATCCTTTGCCAATTCCACAAGAACAGCCTTAGCGAAGGCTTCTTGAAGGGAAGATGTAACTCTGTGAGATGAATTAACAGAACACAGAGCAGTTTCTCAAGCTTCTTTCCAGTTTTGAGCGGAAGATATTTCCTTTTTCACCATAGCCCTCTATGGGCTTGCAAATATCACTTGCCAATTCTACAAGAATAGCCTTAGCGAAAGGCTTCTTGAAGGAAAGATGTAACTCTGTGAGATGAATTAACAGAACACAGAGCAGTTTCTCAAAAAGCTTCTTACCAGTTTTGAGCGGAAGATATTACTTTTTCACCATAGCCCTCTCACGGGCTTCCGAATATCACTTGCCAATTCCACAAGAACAGCCTTAGCGAAGGCTTCTTGAAGGAAAGATGTAACGCTGTGAGATGAATTAACAGAACACAGAGCAGTTTCTCAGAAAACTTCTTTCCGGTTTTGAGCGGAAGATATTTCCTTTTCACCGTAGCCATCTATGGGCTTCCAAATAACACTTTGCCAATTCCACAAGAACAGCCTTAGCGAAAGGCTTCTTTAAGGAAAGATGTAACTCTGTGAGATGAATTAACAGAACACAGAGCAGTTTTCAAGCTTCTTTCCAGTTTTGAGCGGAAGATATTTCCTTTTTCACCATAGCCCTCTATGGGCTTCCAAATATCACTTTGCCAATTCCACAAGAACAGCCTTAGCGAAAGGCTTCTTGAAGGGAAACATGTAACTCTGTGGGATGAATTAACAGAACACAGAGCAGTTTCTCAAAAAGCTTCTTTCCAGTTTTGAGCGGAAGATATTTCCTTTTCACCATAGCCCTCTATGGCTTCCAAATATCACTTTGAGAATTCCACAAGAACAGCCTTAGCGAAAGGCTTCTTGAAGGAAAGATGTAACGCTGTGAGATGAATTAACAGAACACAGAGCAGTTTCTCAAGCTTCTTTCCAGTTTTGAGCGGAAGATATTTCCTTTTCACCATAGCCCTCTATGGGCTTCCAAATATCACTTGCCAATTCCACAAGAACAGCCTTAGCGAAAGGCTTCTTGAAGGAAACATGTAACTCTGTGAGATGAATTAACAGAACACAGAGCAGTTTCTCAGAAAGCTTCTGTCCAGTTTTGAACGGAAGATATTTCCTTTTTCACCATAGCCCTCTATGGGCTTCCAAATATCACTTTGCCAATTCCACAAGAACAGCCTTAGCGAAAGGCTTCTTGAAGGGAAAGATGTAACTCTGTGAGATGAATTAACAGAACACAGAGCAGTTTCTCAGAAAGCTTCTTTCTAGTTTTGAACGGAAGATATTTCCTTTTTCACCATAGCCTTCTATGTGCTTCCAAATATCACTTTGCGAATTCCACAAGAACAGCCTTAGCGAAAGGCTTCTTAAAGGGAAAGATGTAACTCTGTGAGATGAATTAACAGAACACAGAGCAGTTTCTCAGAAAGCTTCTTTCCAGTTTTGAAAGGAAGATATTTCCTTTTTCACCGTACCCCTCTATGGGCTTCCACATATCCCTTTGCGAATTCCACAAGAAGAGCCTTAGCGAAAGGCTTCCTGAAGGGAAAGATGTAACTCTGTGGGATGAATTCACAGAACACAGAGCAGTTTCTCAGAAAGCTTCTTTCCAGTTTTCAACGGAAGATATTTCCTTTTTCACCATAGCCCTCTATGGGCTTCCACATATCCCTTTGCCAATTCCACAAGAACAGCCTTAGCGAAAGGCTTCTTGAAGGGAAAGATGTAACTCTGTGAGATGAATTAACAGAACACAGAGCAGTTTCTCAAGCTTCTTTCCAGTTTTGAACGGAAGTTATTTCCTTTTCACCATAGCCCTCTAAGGGCTTCCACATATCCTTGCCAATTCCACAAGAACAGCCTTAGCGAAAGGCTTCTTGAAGGGAAATATGTAACTCTCTGAGATGAATTAACAGAACACAGAGCAGTTTCTCAGAAAGCTTCTTTCCAGTTTTGAGCGGAAGATATTTCCTTTTCACCATAGCCCTCTATCGGCTTCCAAATATCACTTTGCCAATTCCACAAGAACAGCCTTGAAAGGCTTCTTGAAGGAAAGATGTAACTCTGTGAGATGAATTAACAGAACACAGAGCAGTTTCTCAGAAAGCTTCTTTCCAGTTTTGAGCGGAAGATATTTGCTTTCTCACCATAGCCCTCTATGTGCTTCCACATATCCTTTTCCAATTCCACAAGAACAGCCTTAGCGAAGGCTTCTTGAAGGAAAGATGTAACTCTGTGAGATGAATTAACAGAACAGAGCAGTTTCTCAAAAGCTTCTTTCAGTTTTGAGCGGAAGATATTTTCTTTTTCACCATAGCCCTCTATGGCTTCCAAATATCACTTTGCCAATTCCACAAGAACAGCCTTAGCGAAGGCTTCTTGAAGGAAAGATGTAACTCTGTGAGATGAATTAACAGAACACAGAGCAGTTTCTCAAAAGCTTCTTTCGGTTTTGAGCGGAAGATATTTCCTTTTTCACCATAGCCCTCTATGGGCTTCCAAATATCACTTGCCAATTCCACAAGAACAGCCTTAGCGAAAGGCTTCTTGAAGGAAAGATGTAACTCTGTGAGATGAATTAACAGAACACAGAGCAGTTTCTCAGAAAGCTTCTTTCCAGTTTTGAGCGGAAGATATTTCCTTTTCACCATAGCCCTCTATGGGCTTCCAAATATCACTTTGCCAATTCACAAGAACAGCCTTAGCGAAGGCTTCTTGAAGGAAAGATGTAACTCTGTGAGATGAATTAACAGAACACAGAGCAGTTTCTCAGAAAGCTTTTTCCAGTTTTGAGCGGAAGATATTTCCTTTTTCACCATAGCCCTCTATGGGCTTGCAAATATCACTTTGCCAATTCCACAAGAACAGCCTTAGCGAAAGGCTTCTTGAAGGAAAGATGTAACTCTGTGAGATGAATTAACAGAACAGAGCAGTTTCTCAAAAGCTTCTTACCAGTTTTGAGCGGAAGATATTTCCTTTTCACCATAGCCCTCTATGGGCTTCCAAATATCACTTTGCCAATTCAACAAGAACAGCCTTAGCGAAGGCTTCTTGAAGGAAAGATGTAACACTGTGAGATGAATTAACAGAACACAGAGCAGTTTCTCAAAAGCTTCTTTCCAGTTTTGAGCGGAAGATATTTCCTTTTCACCATAGCCCTCTATGGGCTTCCAAATATCACTTTGCCAATTCCACAAGAACAGCCTTAGCGAAAGGCTTCTTGAAGGAAAACATGTAACTCTGTGAGATGAATTAACAGAACACAGAGCAGTTTCTCAAAAGCTTCTTTTCAGTTTTGAGCGGAAGATATTTCCTTTTCACCATAGCCTCTATGGCTTCCAATATCACTTTGCCAATTCCACAAGAACAGCCTTAGCGAAAGGCTTCTTGAAGGAAAGATGTAACTCTGTGAGATGAATTAACAGAACACAGAGCAGTTTCTCAGAAAGCTTCTTTCCAGTTTTGAGCGGAAGATATTTCCTTTTCACAATAGCCCTCTATGGGCTTCCAAATATCACTTTTCCAATTCCACAAGAACAGCCTTAGCGAAGGCTTCTTGAAGTAAAGATGTAACTCTGTGAGATGAATTGACAGAACAGAGCAGTTTCTCAAAAAGCTTCTTTCCAGTTTTGAGCGGAAGATATTTCCTTTTTCACCATAGCCCTCTATGGGCTTCCAAATATCACTTTGCCAATTCCACAAGAACAGCCTTAGCGAAGGCTTCTTGAAGGAAAGATGTAACTCTGTGAGATGAATTAACAGAACACAGAGCAGTTTCTCAAGCTTCTTTCCAGTTTTGAGCGGAAGATATTTCCTTTTTCACCATAGCCCTCTATGGGCTTCCAAATATCACTTTGCCAATTCCACAAGAACAGCCTTAGCGAAGGCCTCTTGAAGGAAAGATGTAACACTGTGAGATGAATTAACAGAACACAGAGCAGTTTCTCAAAAAGCTTCTTTCCACTTTTGAGCGGAAGATATTTCCTTTTTCACCATAGCCCTCTATGGGCTTCCAAATATCACTTTGCCAATTCCACAAGAACAACCTTAGCGAAAGGCTTCTTGAAGGAAAGATGTAACTCTGTGAGATGAATTAACAGAACACAGAGCAGTTTCTCAACTTCTTTTCCAGTTTTGAGCGGAAGATATTTCCTTTTTCACCATAGCCCTCTATGGGCTTCCAAATATCACTTTGCCAATTCCACAAGAACAGCCTTAGCGAAAGGCTTCTTGAAGGAAAGATGTAACTCTGTGAGATGAATTAACAGAACAGAGCAGTTTCTCAGAAAGCTTCTTTCCAGTTTTGAGCGGAAGATATTTCCTTTTTCACCATAGCCCTCTATGGGCTTCCAAATATCACTTTGCCAATTCCACAAGAACAGCCTTAGCGAAAGGCTTGAAGGAAAGATGTAACTCTGTGAGATGAATTAACAGAACACAGAGCAGTTTCTCAAGCTTCTTTTCGGTTTTGAGCGGAAGATATTTCCTTTTTCACCATAGCCCTCTATGGGGTTCCAAATATCCTTTGCCAATTCCACAAGAACAGCCTTAGCGAAAGGCTTCTTGAAGGAAAGATGTAACTCTGTGAGATGAATTAACAGAACACAGAGCAGTTTCTCAGAAAGCTTCTTTCCAGTTTTGAGCGGAAGATATTTCCTTTTTCACCATAGCCCTCTATGGGCTTGCAAATATCACTTTGCCAATTCCACAAGAACAGCCTTAGCGAAGGCTTCTTGAAGGAAAGATGTAACTCTGTGAGATGAATTAACAGAACACAGAGCAGTTTCTCAAAAAGCTTCTTTCCAGTTTTGAGCGGAAGATATTTCCTTTTTCACCATAGCCCTCTATGGGCTTCCAAATATCACTTTGCCAATTCCACAAGAACAGCCTTAGCGAAGGCTTCTTGAAGGAAAGATGTAACTCTGTGAGATGAATTAACAGAACACAGAGCAGTTTCTCAGAAAGCTTCTTTCCAGTTTTGAGCGGAAGATATTTCCTTTTTCACCATAGCCTCTATGGGCTTCAAATAACACTTTGCCAATTCCACAAGAACAGCCTTAGCGAAAGGCTTCTTGAAGGAAAGATGTAACTCTGTGAGATGAATTAACAGAACACAGAGCAGTTTCTCAAGCTTCTTTCCAGTTTTGAGCGGAAGATATTTCCTTTTTCACCATAGCCCTCTATGGGCTTCCAAATATCACTTTGCCAATTCCACAAGAACAGCCTTAGCGAAAGGCTTCTTGAAGGAAAGATGTAACTCTGTGAGATGAATTAACAGAACACAGAGCAGTTTCTCAAAAAGCTTCTTTCAGTTTTGAACTGAAGATATTTCCTTTTTCACCATAGCCCTCTATGGGCTTCCAAATATCACTTTGCCAATTCCACAAGAACAGCCTTAGCGAAAGGCTTCTTGAAGGAAAGATGTAACGCTGTGAGATGAATTAACAGAACACAGAGCAGTTTCTCAGAAAGCTTCTTTCCAGTTTTGAGCGGAAGATATTTCCTTTTTCACCATAGCCCTCTATGGGCTTCAAATATCACTTTGCCAATTCCACAAGAACAGCCTTAGCGAAAGACTTTTGAAGGAAAGATTTAACACTGTGAGATGAATTAACAGAACACAGAGCAGTTTCTCAAGCTTCTTTCCAGTTTTAACGGAAGATATTTCCTTTTCACGTAGCCCTCTATGGGTTTCCAAATATCACTTTGCCAATTCCACAAGAACAGCCTTAGCGAAAGGCTTCTTGAAGGGAAACATGTAACTCTGTGAGATGAATTAACAGAACACAGAGCAGTTTCTCAAGCTTCTTTCCAGTTTTGAGCGGAAGATATTTCCTTTTTCACCATAGCCCTCTATGGGCTTCCAAATATCACTTTGCCAATTCCACAAGAACAGCCTTAGCGAAAGGCTTCTTGAAGGAAAGATGTAACTCTGTGAGATGAATTAACAGAACACAGAGCAGTTTCTCAGAAAGCTTCTTTCCAGTTTTGAGCGGAAGATATTTCCTTTTTCACCATAGCCCTCTATGGGCTTCCAAATATCACTTTGCCAATTCCACAAGAACAGCCTTAGCGAAAGGCTTCTTGAAGGAAAGATGTAACTCTGTGAGATGAATTAACAGAACACAGAGCAGTTTCTCAGAAAGCTTCTTTCCAGTTTTGAGCGGAAGATATTTCCTTTTTCACCATAGCCCTCTATGGGCTTCCAAATATCACTTTGCCAATTCCACAAGAACAGCCTTAGCGAAGTCTTCTTGAAGGGAAACATGTAACTCTGTGAGATGAATTAACAGAACACAGAGCAGTTTCTCAAGCTTCTTTCCAGTTTTGAGCGGAAGATATTTCCTTTTTCACCATAGCCCTCTGTGGGCTTCCAAATATCACTTTGCCAATTCCACAAGAACAGCCTTAGCGAAAGGCTTCTTGAAGGAAAGATGTAACTCTGTGAGATGAATTAACAGAACACAGAGCAGTTTCTCAAGCTTCTTTTCGGTTTTGAGCGGAAGATATTTCCTTTTTCACCACAGCCCTCTATGGGCTTCCAAATATCCTTGCCAATTCCACAAGAACAGCCTTAGCGAAAGGCTTCTTGAAGGAAAGATGTAACTCTGTGAGATGAATTAACAGAACACAGAGCAGTTTCTCAAGCTTCTTTCCAGTTTTGAGCGGAAGATATTTCCTTTTTCACCATAGCCCTCTATGGGCTTCCAAATATCACTTTGCCAATTCCACAAGAATAGCCTTAGCGAAAGGCTTCTTGAAGGAAAGATGTAACTCTGTGAGATGAATTAACAGAACACAGAGCAGTTTCTCAAAAGCTTCTTACCAGTTTTGAGCGGAAGATATTACTTTTTCACCATAGCCCTCTATCGGCTTCCAAATATCACTTTGCCAATTCCACAAGAACAGCCTTAGCGAAAGGCTTCTTGAAGGAAAGATGTAACTCTGTGAGATGAATTAACAGAACACAGAGCAGTTTCTCAGAAAACTTCTTTTCGGTTTTGAAGCGGAAGATATTTCCTTTTTCACCGTAGCCATCTATGGGCTTCCAAATATCACTTTGCCAATTCCACAAGAACAGCCTTAGCGAAAGGCTTCTTGAAGGGAAAGATGTAACTCTGTGAGATGAATTAACAGAACACAGAGCAGTTTTTCAAGCTTCTTTCCAGTTTTGAACGGAAGATATTTCCTTTTTCACCATAGCCCTCTATGGGCTTCCAAATATCACTTTGCCAATTCCACAAGAACAGCCTTAGCGAAAGGCTTGAAGGGAAACATGTAACTCTGTGAGATGAATTAACAGAACACAGAGCAGTTTCTCAAAAGCTTCTTTCCAGTTTTGAGCGGAAGATATTTCCTTTTTCACCATAGCCCTCTATGGGCTTCCAAATATCACTTTGCCAATTCCACAAGAAAAGCCTTAGCGAAAGGCTTCTTGAAGGAAAGATGTAACTCTGTGAGATGAATTAACAGAACACAGAGCAGTTTCTCAAGCTTCTTTCCGGTTTTGAGCGGAAGATATTTCCATTTCACCATAGCCCTCTATGGGCTTCCATATCCTTTGCCAATTCCACAAGAACAGCCTTAGCGAAGGCTTCTTGAAGGAAAGATGTAACTCTGTGAGATGAATTAACAGAACACAGAGCAGTTTCTCAAGCTTCTTTCCAGTTTTGAGCGGAAGATATTTCCTTTTTCACCATAGCCTTCTATGGGCTTCCAAATATCACTTTGCCAATTCCACAAGAACAGCCTTAGCGAAGGCTTTTTGAAGGAAAGATGTAACTCTGTGAGATGAATTAACAGAACACAGAGCAGTTTCTCAGAAAGCTTCTTTCCAGTTTTGAGCGGAAGATATTTCCTTTTCACCATAGCCCTCTATGGGCTTCCAAATATCACTTTGCCAATTCCACAAGAACAGCCTTAGCGAAAGGCTTCTTGAAGGAATGATGTAACACTGTGAGATGAATTAACAGAACACAGAGCAGTTTCTCAAGCTTCTTTCCAGTTTTGAACGGAAGATATTTCCTTTTTCACCATAGCCCTCTATGGGCTTCCACATATCCTTTGCCAATTCCACAAGAACAGCCTTAGCGAAAGGCTTCTTGAAGGAAAGATGTAACACTGTGAGATGAATTAACAGAACACAGAGCAGTTTCTCAGAAAGCTTCTTTCCAGTTTTGAGCGGAAGATATTTCCTTTTTCACCATAGCCCTCTATGGGCTTCCAAATATCCTTTGCCAATTCCACAAGAACAGCCTTAGCGAAAGGCTTCTTGAAGGGAAAGATGTAACTCTGTGAGATGAATTAACAGAACACAGAGGAGTTTCTCAGAAAGCTTCTTTCCAGTTTTGAACGGAAGATATTTCCTTTTTCACCATAGCCCTCTATGGGCTTCCAAATATCACTTTGCCAATTCCACAAGAACAGCCTTAGCGAAAGGCTTCTTGAAGGGAAAGATGTAACTCTGTGAGATGAATTAACAGAACACAGAGCAGTTTCTCAGAAAGCTTCTTTTCGGTTTTGAACGGAAGATATTTCCTTTTTCACCGTAGCCCTCTATCGGCTTCCAAATATCACTTTGCCAATTCCACAAGAACAGCCTTAGCGGAAGGCTTCTTGAAGGGAAACATGTAACTCTGTGAGATGAATTAACAGAACACAAAGCAGTTTCTCAGAAAGCTTCTTTCCAGTTTTGAACGGAAGATATTTACTTTTTCAACATAGCCCTCTATGGGCTTCCAAATATCACTTTGCCAATTCCACAAGAACAGCCTTAGCGGAAGGCTTCTTGAAGGGAAAGATGTAACTCTGTGAGATGAATTAACAGAACACAGAGCAGTTTCTCAGAAAGCTTCTTTCCAGTTTTGAACGGAAGATATTTCCTTTTTCACCATAGCCCTCTAAGGGCTTCCAAATATCACTTTGCCAATTACACAAGAACAGCCTTAGCGAAAGGCTTCTTGAAGGGAAAGATGTAACTCTGTGAGATGAATTAACAGAACACAGAGCAGTTTCTCAGAAAGCTTCTTTCCAGTTTTGAACGGAAGATATTTCCTTTTTCACCATAGCCCTCTAAGGGCTTCCAAATATCACTTTGCCAATTACACAAGAACAGCCTTAGCGAAAGGCTTGAAGGAAAGATGTAACTCTGTGAGATGAATTAACAGAACAGAGAGCAGTTTCTCAAAAAGCTTCTTACCAGTTTTGAACGGAAGATATTACTTTTTTCACCATAGCCCTCTACGGGCTTCCGAATATCACTTTGCCAATTCAACAATAACATGCTTAGCGAAAGGCTTCTTGAAGGGAAAGATGTAACACTGTGAGATGAATTAACAGAACACAGAGCAGTTTCTCAGAAAGCTTCTTTCCAGTTTTGAGCGGAAGATATTTCCATTTTCACCATAGCCTCTATGGGCTTCCAAATATCACTTTGCCAATTCCACAAGAACAGCCTTAGCGAAAACTTCTTGAAGGAAAGATGTAACTCTGTGAGATGAATTAACAGAACACAGAGCAGTTTCTCAGAAAACTTCTTTTCGGTTTTGAACGGAAGATATTTCCTTTTTCACCATAGCCATCTATGGGCTTCCAAATACCACTTTGCCAATTCCACAAGAACAGCCTTAGCGAAAGGCTTCTTGAAGGAAAGATGTAACTCTGTGAGATGAATTAACAGAACACAGAGCAGTTTCTCAAAAGCTTCTTACCAGTTTTGAACGGAAGATATTTCCTTTTTCACCATAGCCCTCTACGGGCTTCCAATATCACTTTGCCAATTCAACAATAACATGCTTAGCGAAAGGCTTCTTGAAGGAAAGATGTAACACTGTGAGATGAATTAACAGAACACAGAGCAGTTTCTCAGAAAGCTTCTTTCCAGTTTTGAACGGAAGATATTTCCATTTTCACCATAGCCCTCTATGGGCTTCCAAATATCACTTTGCCAATTCCACAAGAACAGCCTTAGCAAAGGCTTCTTGAAGGAAAGATGTAACTCTGTGAGATGAATTAACAGACCACAGAGCAGTTTCTCAGAAAGCTTCTTCCAGTTTTGAACGGAAGATATTTCCTTTTTCACCATAGCCATCTATGGGCTTCCAAATACCACTTTGCCAATTCCACAAGAACAGCCTTAGCGAAAGGCTTCTTAAAGGGAAAGATGTAACTCTGTGAGATGAATTAACAGAACACAGAGCAGTTCTCAGAAAGCTTCTTTCCAGTTTTGAACGGAAGATATTTCCTTTTTCACAATAGCCCTCTATGGGCTTCCAAATATCACTTTTCCAATTCGCAAAGAACAGCCTTAGCGAAAGGCTTCTTGAAGGGAAAGATGTAACTCTGTGAGATGAATTGACAGAACAGAGAACAGTTTCTCAAAAAGCTTCTTTCCAGTTTTGAACGGAAGATATTTCCTTTTTCACCATAGCCCTCTATCGCCTTCCAAATATCACTTTGCCAATTCCACAAGAACAGCCTTAGCGAAAGGCTTCTTGAAGGGAAAGATGTAACGCTTTGAGATGAATTAACAGAACACAGAGCAGTTTCTCAGAAAGCTTCTTTCCAGTTTTGAACGGAAGATATTTCCTTTTTCACCATAGCCCTCTATGGGCTTCCAAATATCACTTTGCCAATTCCACAAGAACAGCCTTAGCGAAAGGCTTCTTGAAGGGAAAGATGTAACACTGTGAGATGAATTAACAGAACACAGAGCAGTTTCTCAGAAAGCTTCTTTCCAGTTTTGAACGGAAGATATTTCCATTTTCACCATAGCCCTCTATGGGCTTCCAAATATCACTTTGCCATTCCACAAGAACAACCTTAGCGAAAGGCTTCTTGAAGGAAAAGATGTAACTCTGTGAGATGAATTAACAGAACACAGAGCAGTTTCTCAGAAAGCTTCTTTTCGGTTTTGAACGGAAGCTATTTCCTTTTTCACCATAGCCCTCTATGGGGTTCCAAATATCCCTTTGCCAATTCCACAAGAACAGCCTTAGCGAAAGGCTTCTTGAAGGGAAAGATGTAAATCTGTGAGATGAATTAACAGAACACAGAGCAGTTTCTCAGAAAGCTTCTTTCCAGTTATGAACGGAAGATATTTCCTTTTTCACCATAGCCCTCTATGGGCTTGCAAATATCACTTTGCCAATTCTACAAGAATAGCCTTAGAGAAAGGCTTCTTGAAGGGAAAGATGTAACTCTGTGAGATGAATTAACAGAACACAGAGCAGTTTCTCAAAAGCTTCTTACCAGTTTTGAACGGAAGATATTATTTTTTTTCACCATAGCCCTCACGGGCTTCCGAATATCACTTTGCCAATTCAACAATAACATGCTTAGCGAAAGGCTTCTTGAAGGAAAGATGTAACACTGTGAGATGAATTAACAGAACACAGAGCAGTTTCTCAGAAAGCTTCTTTCCAGTTTTGAGCGGAAGATATTTCCATTTTCACCATAGCCTCTATGGGCTTCCAAATATCACTTTGCCAATTCCACAAGAACAGCCTTAGCGAAAACTTCTTGAAGGAAAGATGTAACTCTGTGAGATGAATTAACAGAACACAGAGCAGTTTCTCAGAAAACTTCTTTTCGGTTTTGAGCGGAAGATATTTCCTTTTTCACCATAGCCATCTATGGGCTTCCAAATACCACTTTGCCAATTCCACAAGAACAGCCTTAGCGAAAGGCTTCTTGAAGGAAAGATGTAACTCTGTGAGATGAATTAACAGAACACAGAGCAGTTTCTCAAAAGCTTCTTACCAGTTTTGAACGGAAGATATTTCCTTTTTCACCATAGCCCTCTACGGGCTTCCAATATCACTTTGCCAATTCAACAATAACATGCTTAGCGAAAGGCTTCTTGAAGGAAAGATGTAACACTGTGAGATGAATTAACAGAACACAGAGCAGTTTCTCAGAAAGCTTCTTTCCAGTTTTGAGCGGAAGATATTTCCATTTTCACCATAGCCCTCTATGGGCTTCCAAATATCACTTTGCCAATTCCACAAGAACAGCCTTAGCGAAAGGCTTCTTGAAGGAAAAGATGTAACTCTGTGAGATGAATTAACAGACCACAGAGCAGTTTCCAGAAAACTTCTTTTCGGTTTTGAACGGAAGATATTTCCTTTTTCACCATAGCCATCTATGGGCTTCCAAATACCACTTTGCCAATTCCACAAGAACAGCCTTAGCGAAAGGCTTCTTAAAGGGAAAGATGTAACTCTGTGAGATGAATTAACAGAACACAGAGCAGTTCTCAGAAAGCTTCTTTCCAGTTTTGAACGGAAGATATTTCCTTTTTCACAATAGCCCTCTATGGGCTTCCAAATATCACTTTTCCAATTCCAAAAGAACAGCCTTAGCGAAAGGCTTCTTGAAGGAAAGATGTAACTCTGTGAGATGAATTGACAGAACAGAGAACAGTTTCTCAAAAAGCTTCTTTCCAGTTTTGAACGGAAGATATTTCCTTTTTCACCATAGCCCTCTATCGCCTTCCAAATATCACTTTGCCAATTCCACAAGAACAGCCTTAGCGAAAGGCTTCTTGAAGGAAAGATGTAACGCTTGAGATGAATTAACAGAACACAGAGCAGTTTCTCAAGCTTCTTTCCAGTTTTGAACGGAAGATGTTTCCTTTTTCACCATAGCCCTCTATGGGCTTCCAAATATCACTTTGCCAATTCCACAAGAACAGCCTTAGCGAAAGGCTTCTTGAAGGAAAGATGTAACACTGTGAGATGAATTAACAGAACACAGAGCAGTTTCTCAGAAAGCTTCTTTCCAGTTTTGAGCGGAAGATATTTCCTTTTCACCATAGCCCTCTATGGGCTTCCAAATATCACTTTGCCATTCCACAAGAACAACCTTAGCGAAGGCTTCTTGAAGGAAAGATGTAACTCTGTGAGATGAATTAACAGAACACAGAGCAGTTTCTCAGAAAGCTTCTTTTCGGTTTTGAACGGAAGCTATTTCCTTTTCACCATAGCCCTCTATGGGTTCCAAATATCCTTTGCCAATTCCACAAGAACAGCCTTAGCGAAAGGCTTCTTGAAGGAAAGATGTAAATCTGTGAGATGAATTAACAGAACACAGAGCAGTTTCTCAGAAAGCTTCTTTCCAGTTATGAACGGAAGATATTTCCTTTTTCACCATAGCCCTCTATGGGCTTGCAAATATCACTTTGCCAATTCTACAAGAATAGCCTTAGAGAAAGGCTTCTTGAAGGGAAAGATGTAACTCTGTGAGATGAATTAACAGAACACAGAGCAGTTTCTCAAAAAGCTTCTTACCAGTTTTGAACGGAAGATATTACTTTTTTCACCATAGCCCTCTACGGGCTTCCGAATATCCCTTTGCCAATTCCACAAGAAGAGCCTTAGCGAAAGGCTTCCTGAAGGGAAAGATGTAACTCTGTGGGATGAATTCACAGAACACAGAGCAGTTTCTCAGAAAGCTTCTTTCCAGTTTTCAACGGAAGATATTTCCTTTTTCACCATAGCCCTCTATGGGCTTCCACATATCCCTTTGCCAATTCCACAAGAACAGCCTTAGCGAAAGGCTTCTTGAAGGGAAAGATGTAACTCTGTGAGATGAATTAACAGAACACAGAGCAGTTTCTCAGAAAGCTTCTTTCCAGTTTTGAACGGAAGTTATTTCCTTTTTCACCATAGCCCTCTATGGGCTTCCACATATCCCTTTGCCAATTCCACAAGAACAGCCTTAGCGAAAGGCTTCTTGAAGGGAAAGATGTAACTCTGTGAGATGAATTAACAGAACACAGAGCAGTTTCTCAGAAAGCTTCTTTCCAGTTTTGAACGGAAGATATTTCCTTTTTCACCATAGCCCTCTATGGGCTTCCAAATATCACTTTGCCAATTCCACAAGAACAGCCTTAGCGAAAGGCTTCTTGAAGGAAAGATGTAACTCTGTGAGATGAATTAACAGAACACAGAGCAGTTTCTCAGAAAGCTTCTTTCCAGTTTTGAGCGGAAGATATTACTTTCTCACCATAGCCCTCTATGTGCTTCCACATATCCTTTTCCAATTCCACAAGAACAGCCTTAGCGAAAGGCTTCTTGAAGGAAAGATGTAACTCTGTGAGATGAATTAACAGAACAGAGCAGTTTCTCAAAAGCTTCTTTCCAGTTTTGAACGGAAGATATTTCTTTTTCACCATAGCCCTCTATTGGCTTCCAAATATCACTTTGCCAATTCCACAAGAACAGCCTTAGCGAAAGGCTTCTTGAAGGGAAAGATGTAACGCTGTGAGATGAATTAACAGAACACAGAGCAGTTTCTCAGAAAGCTTCTTTCCGGTTTTGAACGGAAGATATTTCCTTTTTCACCATAGCCCTCTATGGGCTTCCAAAGATCACTGGGCCAATTCCACAAGAACAGCCTTAGCGAAAGGCTTCTTGAAGGGAAAGATGTAACTCTGTGAGATGAATTCACAGAACACAGAGCAGTTTCTCAGAAAGCTTCTTTCCAGTTTTTAACGGAAGATATTTCCTTTTTCACCATAGCCCTCTATGGGCTTCCAAATATCACTTTGCCAATTCCGCAAGAACAGCCTTAGCGAAAGGCTTCTTGAAGGGAAAGATGTAACTCTGTGAGATGAATTAACAGAACACAGAGCAGTTTCTCAGAACGCTTCTTTCCAGTTATGAACGGAAGATATTTCCTTTTTCACCATAGCCCTCTATGGGCTTGCAAATATCACTTTGCCAATTCCACAAGAATAGCCTTAGCGAAAGGCTTCTTGAAGGGAAAGATGTAACTCTGTGAGATGAATTAACAGAACAGAGAGCAGTTTCTCAAAAAGCTTCTTACCAGTTTTGAACGGAAGATATTACTTTTTTCACCATAGCCCTCTACGGGCTTCCGAATATCACTTTGCCAATTCAACAATAACATCCTTAGCGAAAGGCTTCTTGAAGGGAAAGATGTAACACTGTGAGATGAATTAACAGAACACAGAGCAGTTTCTCAGAAAGCTTCTTTCCAGTTTTGAACGGAAGATATTTCCATTTTCACCATAGCCCTCTATGGGCTTCCAAATATCACTTTGCCAATTCCACAAGAACAGCCTTAGCGAAAGGCTTCTTGAAGGAAAACATGTAACTCTGTGAGATGAATTAACAGAACACAGAGCAGTTTCTCAGAAAACTTCTTTTCGGTTTTGAACGGAAGATATTTCCTTTTTCACCATAGCCATCTATGGGCTTCCAAATACCACTTTGCCAATTCCACAAGAACAGCCTTAGCGAAAGGCTTCTTAAAGGGAAAGATGTAACTCTGTGAGATGAATTAACAGAACACAGAGCAGTTTCTCAGAAAGCTTCTTTCCAGTTTTGAACGGAAGATATTTCCTTTTTCACAATAGCCCTCTATGGGCTTCCAAATATCACTTTTCCAATTCCGCAAGAACAGCCTTAGCGAAAGGCTTCTTGAAGGAAAAGATGTAACTCTGTGAGATGAATTGACAGAACAGAGAACAGTTTCTCAAAAGCTTCTTTCCAGTTTTGACGGAAGATATTTCCTTTTCACCATAGCCCTCTATCGCCTTCAAATATCACTTTGCCAATTCCACAAGAACAGCCTTAGCGAAGGCTTCTTGAAGGAAAGATGTAACGCTTTGAGATGAATTAACAGAACACAGAGCAGTTTCTCAGAAAGCTTCTTTCCAGTTTTGAACGGAAGATATTTCCTTTTTCACCATAGCCCTCTATGGGCTTCCAAATATCACTTTGCCAATTCCACAAGAACAGCCTTAGCGAAAGGCTTCTTGAAGGGAAAGATGTAACTCTGTGAGATGAATTAACAGAACAGAGAACAGTTTCTCAGAAAGCTTCTTTCCAGTTTTGAACGGAAGATATTTCCTTTTCCACCATAGCCCTCTATGGGCTTAAAAATATCACTTTGCCAATTCCACAAGAACAGCCTTAGCGAAAGGCTTTTTGAAGGGAAAGATGTAACTCTGTGAGATGAATTAACAGAACACAGAGCAGTTTCTCAGAAAGCTTCTTTTCGGTTTTGAACGGAAGATATTTCCTTTTTCACCATAGCCCTCTATGGGGTTACAAATATCCCTTTGCCAATTCCACAAGAACAGCCTTAGCGAAAGGCTTCTTGAAGGGAAAGATGTAACTCTGTGAGATGAATTAACAGAACACAGAGCAGTTTCTCAGAAAGCTTCTTTCCAGTTATGAACGGAAGATATTTCCTTTTTCACCATAGCCCTCTATGGGCTTGCAAATATCACTTTGCCAATTCTACAAGAATAGCCTTAGCGAAAGGCTTCTTGAAGGGAAAGATGTAACTCTGTGAGATGAATTAACAGAACACAGAGCAGTTTCTCAAAAAGCTTCTTACCAGTTTTGAACGGAAGATATTACTTTTTTCACCATAGCCCTCTACGGGCTTCCGAATATCACTTTGCCAATTCCACAAGAACAGCCTTAGCGAAAGGCTTCTTGAAGGGAAAGATGTAACTCTGTGAGATGAATTAACAGAACACAGAGCAGTTTCTCAGAAAACTTCTTTTCGGTTTTGAACGGAAGATATTTCCTTTTCCACCATAGCCATCTATGGGCTTCCAAATAACACTTTGCCAATTCCACAAGAACAGCCTTAGCGAAAGGCTTCTTTAAGGGAAAGATGTAACTCTGTGAGATGAATTAACAGAACACAGAGCAGTTTTTCAGAAAGCTTCTTTCCAGTTTTGAACGGAAGATATTTCCTTTTTCACCATAGCCCTCTATGGGCTTCCAAATATCACTTTGCCAATTCCACAAGAACAGCCTTAGCGAAAGGCTTCTTGAAGGGAAACATGTAACTCTGTGGGATGAATTAACAGAACAGAGAGCAGTTTCTCAAAAAGCTTCTTTCCAGTTTTGAACTGAAGATATTTCCTTTTTCACCATAGCCCTCTATCGGCTGCCAAATATCACTTTGAGAATTCCACAAGAACAGCCTTAGCGAAAGGCTTCTTGAAGGGAAAGATGTAACGCTGTGAGATGAATTAACAGAACACAGAGCAGTTTCTCAGAAAGCTTCTTTCCAATTTTGAACGGAAGATATTTCCTTTTTCACCATAGCCCTCTATGGGCTTCCAAATATCACTTTGCCAATTCCACAAGAACAGCCTTAGCGAAAGGCTTTTTGAAGGGAAAGATTTAACACTGTGAGATGAATTCACAGAACACAGAGCAGTTTCTCAGAAAGCTGTCTTTCCCGTTTTTAACGGTAGATATTTCCTTTTTCACCGTAGCCCTCTATGGGTTTCCAAATATCACTTTGCCAATTCCACAAGAACAGCCTTAGCGAAAGGCTTCTTGAAGGGAAACATGTAACTCTGTGAGATGAATTAACAGAACACAGAGCAGTTACTCAGAAAGCTTCTGTCCAGTTTTGAACGGAAGATATTTCCTTTTTCACCATAGCCCTCTATGGGCTTCCAAATATCACTTTGCCAATTCCACAAGAACAGCCTTAGCGAAAGGCTTCTTGAAGGGAACGATGTAACTCTGTGAGATGAATTAACAGAACACAGAGCAGTTTCTCAGAAAGCTTCTTTCCAGTTTTGAACGGAAGATATTTCCTTTTTCACCATAGCCCTCTATGGGCTTCCAAATATCACTTTGCCAATTCCACAAGAACAGCCTTAGCGAAAGGCTTCTTGAAGGGAAAGATGTAACTCTGTGAGATGAATTAACAGAACACAGAGCAGTTTCTCAGAAAGCTTCTTTTCGGTTTTGAACGGAAGATATTTCCTTTTTCACCATAGCCCTCTATGGGCTTCCAAATATCACTTTGCCAATTCCACAAGAACAGCCTTAGCGGAAGTCTTCTTGAAGGGAAACATGTAACTCTGTGAGATGAATTAACAGAACACAGAGCAGTTTCTCAGAAAGCTTCTTTCCAGTTTTGAACGAAAGATATTTCCTTTTTCACCATAGCCCTCTGTGGGCTTCCAAATATCACTTTGCCAATTCCACAAGAACAGCCTTAGCGAAAGGCTTCTTGAAGGGAAAGATGTAACTCTGTGAGATGAATTAACAGAACACAGAGCAGTTTCTCAGAAAGCTTCTTTTCGGTTTTGAACGGAAGATATTTCCTTTTTCACCACAGCCCTCTATGGGGTTCCAAATATCCCTTTGCCAATTCCACAAGAACAGCCTTAGCGAAAGGCTTCTTGAAGGGAAAGATGTAACTCTGTGAGATGAATTAACAGAACACAGAGCAGTTTCTCAGAAAGCTTCTTTCCAGT
>JAKFHT010001752.1:0-24095 GCA_023783455.1 Erythrocebus patas | reverse complement strand
AAGGTTTGAGCCGGTTTGAGCTGGTGAAAACCGGTTTGAGTCTGGTTTGAGCTGTCAAAACCGGTTTGAGCCAGTCAAAACAGGTTTGAGCGGTTTGAGCTGGTCAAAACGGTTTGAGCTGGTCTGGTCCGGTTTGAGCTGGTGAAAACCGGTTTGAGATGTTCTGGTCCGCTTTGAGCGGTTCAAAACCGGTTTGAGCCGGTCTAGTCGGTTTGAGCCAGTCAAAACCGGTTTGAGCAGTTCAAAACAGGTTTGAGCGGTCAAAACAGGTTTGAGCGGTCAAAACGGTTTGAGCCGGTTTGAGCTGGTGAAAACCGGTTTGAGTCTGGTTTGAGCTGTCAAAACCGGTTTGAGCAGTTCAAAACAGGTTTGAGCGGTTTGAGCGGTCAAAACTGGTTTGAGCTGTCAAAACCGGTTTGAGCCAGTCAAAACAGGTTTGAGCGGTCAAAACAGGTTTGAGCCGGTTTGAGCCGGTCAAAACCAGTTTGAGCCGGTCTAGTCCGTTTGAGTCCGTTTTCAGCCGGTCAAAACCGTTTGAGCCGGTCTAGTCCGTTTGAGTCCGTTTTCAGCCGGTCAAAACGGTTTGAGCCGGTTTGAGCGGTCAAAACGGTTTGAGCCGGTTTGAGCGGTCAAAACCGGTTTGAGTCTGGTTTGAGCTGTCAAAACCGGTTTGAGCCAGTCAAAACAGGTTTGAGCGGTTTGAGCGGTCAAAACGGTTTGAGCTGGTCTGGTCCGGTTTGAGCTGGTGAAAACCGGTTTGAGATGTTCTGGTCCGCTTTGAGCGGTTCAAAACCGGTTTGAGCTGTCAAAACCGGTTTGAGTCTGGTTTGAGCCATTCTGGTCGGTTTGACCGGTTTGAGCCAGTCAAAACAGGTTTGAGCGGTTTGAGCCGGTTTGAGCGGTGAAAACTGGTTTGAGCTGGTGAAAACCGGTTTGAGCTGTCAAAACCGGTTTGAGTCTGGTTTGAGCTGTCAAAACCGGTTTGAGCAGTTCAAAACAGGTTTGAGCGGTTTGAGCTGGTGAAAACTGGTTTGAGCCAGTCAAAACAGGTTTGAGCGGTCAAAACAGTTTGAGCGGTCTGGCCTGGTTTGATCCGTCAAAACCTGTATGAATCCGGTTTGAGCCAGTCAAAACCGGTTTGAGCAGTTCAAAACAGGTTTGAGCGGTCAAAACAGGTTTGAGCGGTCAAAACGGTTTGAGCCGGTTTGAGCGGTCAAAACGGTTTGAGCTGGTCAAAACAGGTTTGAGCCGGTCTGGTCTGGTTTGAGTCCGGTTTGAGCCGGTCAAAACCGGTTTGAGCCGGTCTGGCCTGGTTTGATCTGGTCAAAACCAGTTTGACTCTGGTTTGAGTCGGTCAAAACTGGTTTGAGCCGGTCTAGTCCGGTTTCAGTCCGGTTTGAGCCGTCAAAACCGATTTGAGACGGTCTGGTCCGGTTAGAATCCGGTTTGAGCTGGTCTCTGGCCCGGTTTGAGCCGGTCAAAACAGTTTTGAGCCGGTCTGGTCTGGTTTGAGCCGGTCAAAACCGGATTGAGCCGGTCTGGACCGCTTTTAGTCCGGTTTGAGTCGGTTTGAGCTGTCAAAACGGGTTTCATCCGGTCTGGTTCGGTTTGAGCCGGTCTGGTACGGTTTGAGCCTGTCAAAACCGGTAGGAAGCGGTCTGGGCGGTTTGAGTCGGTTTGAGCGGTCAAAACCGGTTTGAGCCGGTCTGGCCTGGTTTGATCCGGTCAAATCCTGTATGAATCCGGTAAGAGCTGGTGAAAACCGGTTTGAGATGTTCTGGTGAGGTGTGAGCCGGTTTGAGCCGGTCTGGTCTGGCGTGAGCCGGTTTTAGCCGGTCTGTTACTGTTTCAGACCGGTTTGAGCAGTTCAAAACAGGTTTGAGCCGGTCTAGTCCGGTTTGAGTCCGTTTTCAGCCGGTCAAAAATGGTTTGAGCCGGTCTGGTGCGGTTTAAGTCCGGTTTGAGCCAGTCAAAACAGGTTTGAGCCGGTCTGGTCTGGTTTGAGTCCGGTTTGAGCCGGTCAAAACCGGTTTGAGCCGGTCTGGCCTGGTTTGATCTGGTCAAAACCCGTTTGACTCTGGTTTGAGCCGGTCAAAACTGGTTTGAGCCGGTCTGGTCCGTTTGAGTCCGGTTTGAGCGGTTTGAGCTGGTCAAAACGGTTTGAGCTGGTCAAAACTGGTTTGAGCCGGTCTAGTCCGGTTTGAGTCCGGTTTGAGCCGGTCAAAACCGGTTTGAGCCGGTCTGGTCCGGTTAGAATACGGTTTGACCTGGTCAAAACAGGTTTGAGTTCGGTTTGAGCTGGTCAAAACAGGTTTGAGCCGGTCTGGTCCGGTTTGACCGGTTTGAGCCGGTCTGGCCGGTTTGAGCCGCTCAAAACCGGTTTGAGCGGTCTGGTCCGGTTTGAGCGGTTTGAGCTGGTCTCTTCGGTTTGATTCGGTTTGAGCTGGTCAAAACCGGTTTGAGTCCGGTTTGAGCCGGTCAAAACAGGTTTGAGCCGGTCTGGCCTGGTTTGATCCGGTCAAAACCCGTATGAGTCCGGTTTGAGCTGGTGAAAACCGGTTTGAGCTGGTCTGGTCTGGTTTGAGCGGTTTGAGCGGTCTGGTCCGGTTTGAGCCGGTCTGGTCCGGTTTGAGTCCGGTTTGAGCCGGTCAAAACAGTTTTGAGCCGGTCTAGTCCGGTTTGAGTCCGTTTTCAGCCGGTCAAAACCGGTTTGAGCCGGTCTGGTCTGGTTTGAGTCGGTTTGAGCCGGTCAAAACCGGTTTGAGCCGGTCTGGTTTGAGCCGTCAAAACCGGTTTGAGCCGGTCAAAACCGGTTTGAGTCCGTTTTCAGCCGGTCAAAACCGTTTGAGCCGGTCTGGTCTGGTTTGATCCGGTTTGAGCTGGTCAAAACATGTTTAGTCCGTTTGAGCCGGTCTGGTCGGTTTGACCGGTTTGAGCCGTTTGAGCCGGTCAAAACCGGTTTGAGCCGGTCTGGTCCGTTTGAGTCCGGTTTGAGCCAGTCAAAACAGGTTTGAGCCGGTCTGGCTGGTTTGAGTCCGTTTGAGCTGGTCTGGTCCGGTTTGAGTCCGGTTTGAGCCAGTCAAAACTGGTTTGAGCTGGTGAAAACCGGTTTGAGCTGGTCAAAACTGGTTTGAGCCGGTCTGGTCCGGTTTGAGTCCGGTTTGAGCCGTCAAAACCGGTTTCATCCGGTCTGGTTCGGTTTGAGCCGGTCTGTCCGGTTTGAGCCTGTCAAAACCGGTTTGAGCGGTCTAGTCGGTTTGAGTCCGTTTGAGCCGTCAAAACCGGTTTGAGACGGTCTGGTCCGGTTTGAGCCGGTTTGAGCCGGTCTGGTCCGGTTTGAGCCGGTCTGGTTTGAGTCCGGTTTGAGCCGTCAAAACCGGTTTGAGCCGGTCTAGTCCGGTTTCAGTCCGGTTTGAGCCGGTCTGGTTTGAGCGGTTTGAGCTGGTCAAAACTGGTTTGAGCGGTTTGAGCGGTCTGGTCCGGTTTGAGTCGGTTTGAGCTGGTCAAAACCGGTTTGAGCGGTCTGGTCTGGTTTGATCCGGTTTGAGCTGGTCAAAACCGGTTTGAGTCCGGTTTGAGTCGGTTTGAGCTGGTCAAAACTGGTTTGAGCTGGTCTGGTCTGGTTTGAGCGGTTTGAGCCGGTCTGGTTTGAGCCGGTTTGAGCCGGTCTGGTTTGAGTCGGTTTGAGCTGTCAAAACCGGTTTGAGCGGTCTGGTCCGGTTTGAGTCCGGTTTGAGCCAGTCAAAACAGGTTTGAGCCGGTCTAGTCGGTTTCAGTCCGGTTTGAGCGGTCAAAACAGGTTTGAGCCGGTCTGGTCTGGTTTGAGTCTGGTTTGAGCCGGTCAAAACGGTTTGAGCCGGTTTGAGCTGGTCAAAACAGTTTGAGCGGTCTGGTCTGGTTTGAGCGGTCAAAACGGTTTGAGCGGTCTGGTCGGTTTGAGCCGGTTTGAGCGGTCTGGTCCGGTTTGAGCGGTCTGGCCGGTTTGAGCGGTTTGAGCGGTCTAGTCGGTTTGAGCTGGTCAAAACCGGTTTGAGTCCGGTTTGAGTCGGTTTGAGCGGTCTGGTCGGTTTGAGCCGGTTTGAGCCGGTTTGAGCTGGTCTGGTCGGTTTGAGTCTGGTTTGAGCTGGTCAAAACTGGTTTGAGCGGTCTGGTCTGGTTTGAGTCTGGTTTGAGTCGGTTTGAGCTGGTCAAAACTGGTTTGAGCCGTTTGAGCCGGTCTGGTTTGAGTCGGTTTGAGCCGGTCAAAACCGGTTTGAGCGGTCTGGTCGGTTTGAGTCCGGTTTGAGTCCGTTTTCAGCCGGTCAAAACAGGTTTGAGCGGTTTGAGCTGGTCTGGTCTGGTTTGAGTCGGTTTGAGCTGGTCAAAACAGGTTTGAGCGGTCTGGCCTGGTTTGATCTGGTCAAAACCGGTTTGAGTCCGGTTTGAGCGGTCAAAACGGTTTGAGCGGTCTGGTCTGGTTTGAGTCCGGTTTGAGTCTGGTTTGAGCGGTCTGGTCCGGTTTGAGCCGGTCAAAACCGGTTTGAGACGGTCTGGTCGGTTTGAGTCCGGTTTGAGTCGGTCAAAACTGGTTTGAGCCGGTCTGGTCGGTTTGAGTCCGGTTTGAGTCGGTTTGAGCCAGTCAAAACCGGTTTGAGCCGTCTGGTCTGGTTTGATCCGGTCAAAACCGGTTTGAGTCCGTTTTCAGCCGGTCAAAACGGTTTGAGCGGTCAAAACTGGTTTGAGCCGGTCTGGTCCGGTTTGAGTCGGTTTGAGCCGGTCAAAACCGGTTTCATCCGGTCTGGTTCGGTTTGAGCCGGTCTGGTCGGTTTGAGCCTGTCAAAACCGGTAGGAAGCGGTCTGGGCGGTTTGAGTCCGGTTTGAGCGGTCAAAACCGGTTTGAGCCGTCTGGCCTGGTTTGATCCGGTCAAAACCCGTATGAGTCGGTTTGAGCCGGTGAAAACTGGTTTGAGCTGGTCTGGTCCGGTTTGAGTCCGGTTTGAGTCTGGTTTGAGCCGGTCTGTTACTGTTTCAGTCCGCTTTGAGCGGTTCAAAACGGTTTGAGCCGGTCTGGTCTGGTTTGAGTCTGGTTTGAGCTGGTCAAAACCGGTTTGAGCCGGTCTGGCCTGGTTTGATCTGGTCAAAACCAGTTTGACTCTGGTTTGAGTCGGTCAAAACTGGTTTGAGCGGTCTAGTCCGGTTTCAGTCGGTTTGAGCCCGTCAAAACCGACTTGAGACGGTCTGGTCGGTTAGAATCCGGTTTGAGCTGGTCAAAACCGGTTTGAGTCCGGTTTGAGCCAGTCAAAACGGGTTTCATCCGGTCTGGTTCGGTTTGACCGGTTTGAGCCGGTCTGGTTTGAGTCCGGTTTGAGCCGGTCAAAACAGTTTGAGCCGGTCTGGTCTGGTTTGATCCGGTCAAAACCCGTATGAGTCGGTTTGAGCTGGTGAAAACCGGTTTGAGATGTTCTGGTGAGGTTTGAGCCGGTTTGAGCTGGTCTGGTCTGGCGTGAGCCGGTTTTAGCCCGTCTGTTACAGTTTCAGACCGGTTTGAGCAGTTCAAAACAGGTTTGAGCCGGTCTAGTCCGGTTTGAGTCCGTTTTCAGCCAGTCAAAAACGGTTTGAGCCTGTCTGGTCCCGTTTGATCCAGTTTGAGCCGGTCTGGTCTGGTTTGAGCCAGTCAAAATGGGTTTGAGACGGTCTGGTCCGGTTTCAATCCGGTTTGAGCCCGTCAAAACCGATTTGAGATGGTCTGGTCCGGTTTGAGCCTGTCTGGTCCGTTTGAGCCTGTCAAAACCGGTAGGAAGCGGTCTGGGCCGGTTTGAGTCCGGTTTGAGCTGCTCAAAACCGGTTTGAGCCGGTCAAAACCGTTTGAGCCGGTCTGGTTTGAGTCTGGTTTGAGCCGTCTGGTCCGGTTTGATCCGGTCAAAACCTGTATGAGTCCGGTTTGAGCCGGTCTGGTCCGTTTGAGTCCGGTTTGAGCCGGTCAAAACCGGTATGAGCTGGTCTGGTCGGTTTGAGTCGGTTTGAGCCAGTCAAAACAGTTTTGAGCCGGTCTGGTCTGGTTTGAGTCCGGTTTGAGCCAGTCAAAACAGGTTTGAGCCGGTCTGGTCTGGTTTGAGTCTGGTTTGAGCTGGTCAAAACCGGTTTGAGCCGGTCTGGCCTGGTTTGATCTGGTCAAAACCAGTTTGACTCTGGTTTGAGTCGGTCAAAACTGGTTTGAGCCGGTCTAGTCCGGTTTCAGTCCGGTTTGAGCCCGTCAAAACCGACTTGAGACGGTCTGGTCCGGTTTGATCCGGTTTGAGCTGGTCTCTGGCCGGTTTGAGCCGGTCAAACCGGTTTGAGCCGGTCTGGTCTGGTTTGAGCCGGTCAAAACCGGATTGAGCCGGTCTGACCGCTTTTAGTCCGGTTTGAGCTGTCAAAACGGGTTTCATCCGGTCTGGTTCGGTTTGAGCGGTCTGGTCGGTTTGAGCCTGTCAAAACCGGTAGGAAGCGGTCTGGGCGGTTTGAGTCCGGTTTGAGCCGGTCAAAACCGGTTTGAGCCGGTCTGGCCTGGTTTGATCGGTCAAAACCTGTATGAATCGGTTTGAGCTGGTGAAAACCGGTTTGAGATGTTCTGGTGAGGTGTGAGCGGTTTGAGCCGGTCTGGTCTGGTTTGAGTCCGGTTTGAGCCGGTCTGTTACTGTTTCAGACCGGTTTGAGCAGTTCAAAACAGGTTTGAGCGGTCTAGTCCGGTTTGAGTCCGTTTTCAGCCGGTCAAAACGGTTTGAGCGGTCTGGTGCGGTTTAAGTCGGTTTGAGCCAGTCAAAACAGGTTTGAGCCGGTCTGGTCTGGTTTGAGTCTGGTTTGAGCCGGTCAAAACCGGTTTGAGCGGTCTGGCCTGGCTTGATCTGGTCAAAACCGTTTGACTCTGGTTTGAGCCAGTCAAAACTGGTTTGAGCCATTCTGGTCCGGTTTGATCCGGTTTGAGCCGGTCTAGTCGGTTTGAGCTGGTCAAAACTGGTTTGAGCCGGTCTGGTCTGGTTTGAGTCGGTTTGAGCCCGTCAAAACCGCTTTGAGACGGTCTGGTCCGGTTAGAATACGGTTTGACCTGGTCAAAACAGGTTTGAGTTCGGTTTGAGCCGGTCAAAACCGGTTTGAGCCGGTCTGGTCGGTTTGAGTCCGGTTTGAGCGGTCTGGTCGGTTTGAGCGGTCAAAACCGGTTTGAGCCGGTCTGGTCGGTTTGATCCGGTTTGAGCTGGTCTCTTCCGGTTTGATTCGGTTTGAGCTGGTCAAAACCGGTTTGAGTCCGTTTGAGCTGGTCAAAACAGGTTTGAGCCGGTCTGGTCGGTTTGAGCCGGTCAAAACCGTTTGAGCCGGTTTGAGCGGTTTGAGCCGGTCAAAACCGGTTTGAGCCAGTCTGGCCTGGTTTGATCTGGTCAAAACCCGTATGAGTCCGGTTTGAGCCTGTGAAAACTGGTTTAAGATGTTCTGGTCTGCTTTGAGCCGGTTTGATCCGGTCTGGTCTGGCGTGAGCCGGTTTGAGCCGGTCTGGTTTGAGTCGGTTTGAGCGGTTTGAGCGGTCAAAACCGGTTTGAGCGGTCTAGTCCGGTTTGAGTCCGTTTTCAGCCGGTCAAAACCGGTTTGAGCGGTTTGAGCGGTCAAAACAGGTTTGAGCCGGTCTGGTCTGGTTTGAGTCTGGTTTGAGCTGGTCAAAACCGGTTTGAGCCGGTCTGGCCTGGTTTGATCTGGTCAAAACCAGTTTGACTCTGGTTTGAGTCGGTCAAAACTGGTTTGAGCCGGTCTAGTCCGGTTTCAGTCCGGTTTGAGCCCGTCAAAACCGATTTGAGACGGTCTGGTCCGGTTAGAATCCGGTTTGAGCCGGTTTGAGTCCGGTTTGAGCTGGTCAAAACAGTTTTGAGCCGGTCTGGTCTGGTTTGAGCCGGTCAAAACCGGATTGAGCCGGTCTGGACCGCTTTTAGTCCGGTTTGAGGCTGTCAAAACGGGTTTCATCCGGTCTGGTTCGGTTTGAGCCGGTCTGGTACGGTTTGAGCCTGTCAAAACCGGTAGGAAGCGGTCTGGGCCGGTTTGAGTCCGGTTTGAGCCGGTCAAAACCGGTTTGAGCCGGTCTGGCCTGGTTTGATCCGGTCAAAACCTGTATGAATCCGGTTAGAGCTGGTGAAAACCGGTTTGAGATGTTCTGGTGAGGTGTGAGCCGGTTTGAGCCGGTCTGGTCTGGCGTGAGCCGGTTTTAGCCGGTCTGTTACTGTTTCAGACCGGTTTGAGCAGTTCAAAACAGGTTTGAGCCGGTCTAGTCCGGTTTGAGTCCGTTTTCAGCCGGTCAAAAACGGTTTGAGCGGTCTGGGCGGTTTGAGTCCGGTTTGAGCCAGTCAAAACCGGTTTGAGCCGGTCTGGTCGGTTTGATCCGGTCAAAACCGTTTGACTCTGGTTTGAGCCAGTCAAAACTGGTTTGAGCCAGTCTGGTCTGGTTTGATCCGGTTTGAGCCGGTCTGGTCGGTTTGAGCTGGTCAAAACTGGTTTGAGCCGGTCTGGTCTGGTTTCAGTCCGGTTTGAGCCCGTCAAAACCGCTTTGAGACGGTCTGGTCGGTTAGAATCCGGTTTGAGCTGGTCAAAACAGGTTTGAGTTCGGTTTGAGCTGGTCAAAACAGGTTTGAGCCGGTCTGGTCCGGTTTGAGCCGGTTTGAGCGGTCTGGCGGTTTGAGCGGTCAAAACCGGTTTGAGCCGGTCTGGTCCGGTTTGATCCGGTTTGAGCTGGTCTCTTCCGGTTTGATTCGGTTTGAGCTGGTCAAAACCGGTTTGAGTCCGTTTGAGCGGTCAAACCGGTTTGAGCCGGTCTGGTCGGTTTGAGCCGGTCAAAACCGGTTTGAGTCCGGTTTGAGCCGGTCAAAACCGGTTTGAGCCGGTGTGGCCTGGTTTGATCCGGTCAAAACCTGTATGAATCCGGTTTGAGCCGGTGAAAACCGGTTTGAGATGTTCTGGTCCGCTTTGAGCCGGTTTGAGCCGGTCTGGTCTGGCGGAAGCCGGTTTTAGCCGGTCTGTTACGGTTTCAGTCCGCTTTGAGCGGTTCAAAACCGGTTTGAGCCGGTCTAGTCCGGTTTGAGTCCGTTTTCAGCCGGTCAAAACCGGTTTGAGCCGGTCTGGTCCGGTTTGAGTCTGGTTTGAGCCAGTCAAAACAGGTTTGAGCCGGTCTGGTCTGGTTTGAGTCTGGTTTGAGCTGGTCAAAACCGGTTTGAGCCGGTCTAGTCCGGTTTCAGTCCGGTTTGAGCCCGTCAAAACCGATTTGAGACGGTCTGGTTCGGTTAGAATCCGGTTTGAGCTGGTCAAAACAGGTTTGATTCCGGTTTGAGTTGGTCAAAACCGGTTTGAGTCCAGTTTTAGCCGGTCAAAACAGGTTTGAGCCGGTCTGGCCTGGTTTGATCCGGTCAAAACCGGTTTGAGCGGTTTGAGCTGGTGAAAACCGGTTTGAGATGTTCTGGTCCGGTTTGAGCCGGTTTGAGCCGGTCTGGTCTGGTTTGAGTCGGTTTGAGCCGGTCTGGTCCGGTTTGAGCCGGTCTGTTACTGTTTCAGTCCGGTTTGAGCCGGTCAAAACCGGTTTGAGCCGGTCTAGTCCGGTTTGAGCCGTTTGAGCCGGTCAAAACCGGTTTGAGCCGGTCTGGTCTGGTTTGAGTCCGTTTGAGCGGTCAAAACAGGTTTGAGCCGGTCTGGTCTGGTTTGAGTCCGGTTTGAGCCGGTCAAAACTGGTTTGAGCCGTTCTGGTCAGGTTTGACCCGGTTTGAGCCGGTCTGGTCTGGTTTGAGTCTGGCTTGAGCTGTTCAAAACCGGTTTGAGCCGGTCTGGTCCGTTCGGTTTGAGCGGTTTGAGCTGGTCAAAACGGTTTGAGCCAGTCTGGTCTGGTTTGAGCCGGTTTGAGCTGGTCAAACCGGTTTGAGTCCGGTTTGAGCCGGTCTGGTCCGTTCGGTTTGAGCCGGTCAAACCGGTTTGAGCTGGTCTGATCCGGTTTGAGTCCGGTTTGAGCCAGTCAAAACAGGTTTGAGCCGGTCTGGCTGGTTTGAGTCCGGTTTGAGCCGGTCAAAACCGGTTTGAGCCGGTCTGGCCTGGTTTGATCTGGTCAAAACCGGTTTGAGTCCGGTTTGAGCCGGTCAAAACGGTTTGAGCCGGTCTGGTCTGGTTTGAGTCCGGTTTGAGTCTGGTTTGAGCCGGTCTGGTCCGGTTTGAGCCGTCAAAACCGGTTTGAGCCGGTCTGGTCCGGTTTGAGCCGGTCAAAACCGGTTTGAGCCGGTTTGAGCCGGTCAAAACTGGTTTGAGCCGGTCTGGTCTGGTTTGAGTCCGGTTTGAGCCGGTCAAAACCGGTTTGAGCCGGTTTGAGCCGGTCAAAACTGGTTTGAGCCGGTTTGAGCTGGTCAAAACTGGTTTGAGCCGGTCTGGTCTGGTTTGAGTCCGGTTTGAGCCTGTCAAAACCGGTTTCATCCGGTCTGGTTCGGTTTGAGCCGGTCTGGCCGGTTTGAGCCTGTCAAAACCGGTTGGAAGCGGTCTGGGCCGGATTGAGTCCGGTTTGAGCCAGTCAAAACCGGTTTGAGCCAGTCTGGCCTGGTTTGATCCGGTCAAAACCGTTTGAGCCGGTTTGAGCTGTCAAAACGGTTTGAGATGTTCTGGTCCGCTTTGAGCCGGTTTGAGCCGGTCTGGTCTGGCGTGAGCCGGTTTTAGCCGGTCTGTTACTGTTTCAGTCCGCTTTGAGCGGTTCAAAACCGGTTTGAGCCGGTCTAGTCCGGTTTGAGTCCGTTTTCAGCCGGTCAAAACCGGTTTGAGCCGGTCTGGTCCGGTTTGAGTCTGGTTTGAGCCAGTCAAAACAGGTTTGAGCCGGTCTGGTCTGGTTTGAGTCTGGTTTGAGCTGGTCAAAACCGGTTTGAGCCGGTCTGGCCTGGTTTGATCTGGTCAAAACCAGTTTGACTCTGGTTTGAGTCGGTCAAAACTGGTTTGAGGCGGTCTAGTCCGGTTTCAGTCCGGTTTGAGCCCGTCAAAACCGACTTGAGACGGTCTGGTCCGGTTAGAATCCGGTTTGAGCTGGTCAAAACAGGTTTGATTCCGGTTTGAGCTGGTCAAAAGAGGTTTCAGACGTTCTGGTTCGGTTTGACCCGGTTTGAGCCTCTCTGGCCCGGTTTGAGCCGGTCAAAACCGGTTTGAGCCGGTCTGGTCTGGTTTGATCCGGTCAAAACCTGTATGAATCCGGTTAGAGCTGGTGAAAACCGCTTTGCGATGTTCTGGTGAGGTTTGAGCCGGTTTGAGCCGGTCTGGTCTGGCGTGAGCCGGTTTTAGCCGGTCTGTTACAGTTTCAGACCGGGTTGAGCGGTTCAAAACAGGTTTGAGCCGGTCTAGTCCGGTTTGAGTCCGTTTTCAGCCGGTCAAAAACGGTTTGAGCCTGTCTGGTCCCGTTTGATCCAGTTTGAGCCAGTCGGTCTGGTTTGAGCCAGTCAAAACGGGTTTGAGCCGGTCTAGTCGGTTTGAGTCCGGTTTGAGCCGGTCAAAACCGGTTTGAGCCGGTCTGGTCTGGTTTGAGCCGGTCTGGTCCGGTTTGAGCCTGTCAAAACCGGTAGGAAGCGGTCTGGGCCGGTTTGAGTCCGGTTTGAGCTGCTCAAAACCGGTTTGAGCCGGTCTAAGAGCCAGTCTGGTCTGGTTTGAGCGGTTTGAGCTGGTCAAAACAGGTTTGAGCCGGTTTGAGCCGGTCTGGTCCGTTCCGGTTTGAGCCGGTCAAAACCGGTATGAGCTGGTCTGGTCCGGTTTGAGTCCGGTTTGAGCCAGTCAAAACAGGTTTGAGCCGGTCTGGCTGGTTTGAGTCCGGTTTGAGCCGGTCAAAACCGGTTTGAGTCCAGTTTTAGCCGGTGAAAACCAGTTTGAGCCAGTCTGGCCTGGTTTGATCCGGTCAAAACCTGTATGAGTCCGGTTTTAGCGGGTGAAAACTGGTTTGCGATGTTCTGGTCCGCTTTGAGCCGGTTTGAGCCGGTCTGGTCTGGCGTGAGCCGGTTTTAGCCGGTCTGTTACTGTTTCAGTCCGCTTTGAGCGGTTCAAAACAGGTTTGAGCCGGTCTAGTCCGGTTTGAGTCCGTTTTCAGCCGGTCAAAACCGGTTTGAGCCGGTCTGGTCCGGTTTGAGTCTGGTTTGAGCCAGTCAAAACAGGTTTGAGCCGGTCTGGTCTGGTTTGAGTCTGGTTTGAGCTGGTCAAAACCGGTTTGAGCCGGTCTGGCCTGGTTTGATCTGGTCAAAACCAGTTTGACTCTGGTTTGAGTCGGTCAAAACTGGTTTGAGCCGGTCTAGTCCGGTTTCAGTCGGTTTGAGCCCGTCAAAACCGATTTGAGACGGTCTGGTCCGGTTTGAATCCGGTTTGAGCTGGTCTCTGGCCGGTTTGAGCCGGTCAAAACAGTTTTGAGCCGGTCTGGTCTGGTTTGAGCCGGTCAAAACCGGATTGAGCCGGTCTGGTCGGTTTGAGCGGTCTGGTTTGAGCTGTCAAAACCGGTTTGAGCCGGTCTGGTCCGGTTTGAGCCGGTCTGGTACGGTTTGAGCCTGTCAAAACCGGTTTGAGCGGTCTGGGCCGGTTTGAGTCCTGTTTGAGCCGGTCAAAACCGGTTTGAGCCGGTCTGGCCTGGTTTGATCCGGTCAAAACCTGTATGAATCCGGTTAGAGCTGGTGAAAACCGGTTTGAGATGTTCTGGTGAGGTGTGAGCCGGTTTGAGCCGGTCTGGTCTGGCGTGAGCCGGTTTTAGCCGGTCTGTTACTGTTTCAGACCGGTTTGAGCAGTTCAAAACAGGTTTGAGCCGGTCTAGTCCGGTTTGAGTCCGTTTTCAGCCGGTCAAAACGGTTTGAGCTGGTCTGGTGCGGTTTAAGTCCGGTTTGAGCCAGTCAAAACAGGTTTGAGCCGGTCTGGTCTGGTTTGAGTCCGGTTTGAGCCGGTCAAAACCGGTTTGAGCCGGTCTGGCCTGGCTTGATCTGGTCAAAACCCGTTTGACTCTGGTTTGAGCCAGTCAAAACTGGTTTGAGCCATTCTGGTCCGGTTTGATCCGGTTTGAGCCGATCTGGTCGCGTTTGAGCTGGTCAAAACTGGTTTGAGCCAGTCTGGTCTGGTTTCAGTCCGGTTTGAGCCCGTCAAAACCGCTTTGAGACGGTCTGGTCCGGTTAGAATACGGTTTGACCTGGTCAAAACAGGTTTGAGTTCGGTTTGAGCTGGTCAAAACAGGTTTGAGCCGGTCTGGTCCGGTTTGACCGGTTTGAGCCGGTCTGGTCCGGTTTGAGCCAGTCAAAACCGGTTTGAGCCGGTCTGGTCCGGTTTGATCCGGTTTGAGCTGGTCTCTTCCGGTTTGATTCGGTTTGAGCTGGTCAAAACCGGTTTGAGTCCGGTTTGAGCTGGTCAAAACAGGTTTGAGCCGGTCTGGTCGGTTTGATCCGGTCAAAACCCGTATGAGTGCGGTTTGAGCGGTGAAAACCAGTTTGAGCCAGTCTGGCCTGGTTTGATCCGTCAAAACCTGTATGAGTCCGGTTTGAGCTGTCAAAACGGTTTGAGATGTTCTGGTCTGCTTTGAGCCGGTTTGATCCGGTCTGGTCTGGCGTGAGCCGGTTTTAGCCGGTCTGTTACTGTTTCAGTCAGGTTTGAGTGGTTCAATACCGGTTTGAGCCGGTCTAGTCGGGTTTGAGTCCGTTTTCAGCCGGTCAAAACCAGACTGAGCCGGTCTGGTCCGGTTTGAGTCTGGTTTGAGCCAGTCAAAACAGGTTTGAGCCGGTCTGGTCTGGTTTGAGTCCGGTTTGAACCGGTCAAAACCGGTTTGAGCCGGTCTGGCCTGGTTTGATCTGGTCAAAACCAGTTTGACTCTGGTTTGAGCCGGTCAAAACTGGTTTGAGCCGGTCTAGTCCGGTTTCAGTCCGGTTTGAGCCCGTCAAAACCGGTTTGAGATGGTCTGGTCGGGTTAGAATCCGGTTTGAGCTGGTCAAAACAGGTTTGATTCCGGTTTGAGCTAGTGAAAACAAGTTTCAGCCGGTCTGGTCCGGTTTGACCTGGTTTGAGCCTCTCTGGCCCGGTTTGAGCTGGTCAAAACAGTTTTGAGCCGGTCTGGTCTTGTTTGAGCCGGTCAAAACCGGATTGAGCCGGTCTGGTCCGCTTTTAGTCCGGTTTGAGGCTGTCAAAACCGGTTTCATCGGGTCTGGTTCGGTTTGAGCCGGTCTGGTACGGTTTGAGCCTGTCAAAACCGGTAGGAAGCGGTCTGGGCCGGTTTGAGTCTGGTTTGAACCGGTCAAAACCGGTTTGAGCCGGTCTGGCCTGGTTTGATCCGTCAAAACCTGTATGAATCCGGTTAGAGCTGGTGAAAACCGGTTTGAGATGTTCTGGTGAGGTATGAGCCGGTTTGAGCTGGTCTGGTCTGGCGTGAGCCGGTTTTTGCCGGTCTGTTACTGTTTCAGACCGGTTTGAGCGGTTCAAAACCGGTTTGAGCCGGTCTAGTCCGGTTTGAGTCCGTTTTCAGCCGGTCAAAAACGGTTTGAGCTGGTCTGGTGCGGTTTAAGTCCGGTTTGAGCCAGTGAAAACAGGTTTGAGCCGGTCTGGTCTGGTTTGAGTCCGGTTTGAGCCAGTCAAAACAGGTTTGAGCCGGTCTGGTCTGGTTTGAGTCCGGTTTGAGCTGCTCAAAACCGGTTTGAGCCGGTCTAAGAGCCAGTCTGGTGTGATTTGAGCCGGTTGGAGCTGGTCAAAACATGTTTAGTCCGTTTTGAGCCGGTCTGGTCTGTTCCGGTTTGAGCCGGTCAAAACCGGTATGAGCTGGTCTGGTCCGGTTTGAGTCCGGTTTGAGCCAGTCAAAACAGGTTTGAGCCGGTCTGGCTGGTTTGAGTCCGGTTTGAGCCGGTCAAAACCGGTTTGAGCCAGTCTGGCCTGGTTTGATCCGGTCAAAACCCGTATGAGTCCGGTTTGAGCCGGTGAAAACTGGTTTGCGATGTTCTGGTCCGCTTTGAGCCGGTTTGAGCCGGTCTGGTCTGGCGTGAGCCGGTTTTAGCCGGTCTGTTACTGTTTCAGTCCGCTTTGAGCGGTTCAAAACCGGTTTGAGCCGGTCTAGTCCGGTTTGAGTCCGTTTTCAGCCGGTCAAAACCGGTTTGAGCCGGTCTGGTCCGGTTTGAGTCTGGTTTGAGCCAGTCAAAACAGGTTTGAGCCGGTCTGGTCTGGTTTGAGTCTGGTTTGAGCTGGTCAAAACCGGTTTGAGCCGGTCTGGCCTGGTTTGATCTGGTCAAAACCAGTTTGACTCTGGTTTGAGTCGGTCAAAACTGGTTTGAGCCGGTCTAGTCCGGTTTCAGTCCGGTTTGAGCCCGTCAAAACCGACTTGAGACGGTCTGGTCCGGTTAGAATCCGGTTTGAGCTGGTCAAAACAGGTTTGATTCCGGTTTGAGCTGGTCAAAAGAGGTTTCAGACGTTCTGGTTCGGTTTGACCCGGTTTGAGCCTCTGTGGCCCGGTTTGAGCCGGTCAAAACCGGTTTGAGCCGGTCTGGCCTGGTTTGATCCGGTCAAAACCTGTATGAATCCGGTTAGAGCTGGTGAAAACCGGTTTGAGATGTTCTGGTGAGGTTTGAGCCGGTTTGAGCCGGTCTGGTCTGGCGTGAGCCGGTTTTAGCCGGTCTGTTACAGTTTCAGACCGGTTTGAGCGGTTCAAAACAGGTTTGAGCCGGTCTAGTCCGGTTTGAGTCCGTTTTCAGCCGGTCAAAAACGGTTTGAGCCTGTCTGGTCCCGTTTGATCCAGTTTGAGCCAGTCGGTCTGGTTTGAGCCAGTCAAAACGGGTTTGAGACCGTCTGGTCCGGTTTTAGTCCGGTTTGAGCCGGTCAAAACCGGTTTCAGCCGGTCTAGTCCGGTTTGAGTCCGGTTTGAGCCTGTCAAAACCGGTTTGAGCTGGTCTGGTCCGGTTTGAGTCCGGTTTGAGCTGCTCAAAACCGGTTTGAGTCCGGTTTGAGCCAGTCTGGTCTGGTTTGAGCCGGTTTGAGCTGGTCAAAACATGTTTAGTCCGTTTGAGCCGGTCTGGTCCGTTCGGTTTGAGCCGGTCAAAACCGGTATGAGCTGGTCTGGTCGGTTTGAGTCCGGTTTGAGCCAGTCAAAACAGGTTTGAGCCGGTCTGGCTGGTTTGAGTCCGGTTTGAGCGGTCAAAACCGGTTTGAGTCCGGTTTGAGCCGGTCAAAACCGTTTGAGCGGTCTGGCCTGGTTTGATCCGGTCAAAACCTGTATGAGTCCGGTTTGAGCCGGTGAAAACTGGTTTGAGCCGTTCTGGTCGGTTTGAGCCGGTTTGAGCGGTCTGGTCTGGCGTGAGCCGGTTTGAGCCGTCTGGTCCGGTTTCAGTCCGGTTTGAGCGGTTCAAAACCGGTTTGAGCCGGTCTAGTCCGGTTTGAGTCCGTTTTCAGCGGTCAAAACCGGTTTGAGCGGTCTGGTCGGTTTGAGTCTGGTTTGAGCCAGTCAAAACAGGTTTGAGCCGGTCTGGTCTGGTTTGAGTCTGGTTTGAGCTGGTCAAAACCGGTTTGAGCCGGTCTGGCCTGGTTTGATCTGGTCAAAACCAGTTTGACTCTGGTTTGAGTCGGTCAAAACTGGTTTGAGGCGGTCTAGTCCGGTTTCAGTCCGGTTTGAGCCCGTCAAAACCGATTTGAGACGGTCTGGTCCGGTTAGAATCCGGTTTGAGCTGGTCTCTGGCCCGGTTTGAGCCGGTCAAAACAGTTTTGAGCCGGTCTGGTCTGGTTTGAGCCGGTCAAAACCGGATTGAGCCGGTCTGGTCCGGTTTGAGTCCGGTTTGAGCCGGTCAAAACGGGTTTCATCCGGTCTGGTTCGGTTTGAGCCGGTCTGGTACGGTTTGAGCCCGTCAAAACCGGTAGGAAGCGGTCTGGGCCGGTTTGAGTTTGGTTTGAGCCAGACAAAACCGGTTTGAGCCGGTCTGGCCTGGTTTGATCCGGTCAAATCCTGTATGAATCCGGTTAGAGCTGGTGAAAACCGGTTTGAGATGTTCTGGTGAGGTGTGAGCCGGTTTGAGCCGGTCTGGTCGGTTTGAGCCGTTTGAGCCGGTCTGTTACTGTTTCAGACCGGTTTGAGCAGTTCAAAACAGGTTTGAGCCGGTCTAGTCCGGTTTGAGTCCGTTTTCAGCCGGTCAAAACGGTTTGAGCGGTCTGGTCCGGTTTCAGTCGGTTTGAGCCAGTCAAAACAGGTTTGAGCGGTCTGGTCTGGTTTGAGTCGGTTTGAGCGGTCAAAACCGGTTTGAGCCGGTCTGGCCTGGCTTGATCTGGTCAAAACCCGTTTGACTCTGGTTTGAGCCAGTCAAAACTGGTTTGAGCCATTCTGGTCGGTTTGATCCGGTTTGAGCCGGTCTGGTCCGGTTTGAGCTGGTCAAAACTGGTTTGAGCGGTCTGGTCTGGTTTCAGTCGGTTTGAGCCCGTCAAAACCGCTTTGAGACGGTCTGGTCCGGTTAGAATCCGGTTTGAGCTGGTCAAAACAGGTTTGAGTTCGGTTTGAGCTGGTCAAAACAGGTTTGAGCCGGTCTGGTCGGTTTGAGCCGGTTTGAGCCGTTCTGGTCCGGTTTGAGCCGGTCAAAACCGGTTTGAGCGGTCTGGTCGGTTTGATCCGGTTTGAGCTGGTCTCTTCGGTTTGATTCGGTTTGAGCTGGTCAAAACCGGTTTGAGTCTGGTTTGAGCGGTCAAAACTGGTTTGAGCCGGTCTGGTCGGTTTGATCCGGTCAAAACCTGTATGAGTCCGGTTTGAGCGGTCAAAACCAGTTTGAGCCAGTCTGGCCTGGTTTGATCCGGTCAAAACCGTTTGAGCCGGTTTGAGCCGGTGAAAACTGGTTTGCGATGTTCTGGTCCGCTTTGAGCCGGTTTGAGCCGGTCTGGTCTGGCGTGAGCCGGTTTTAGCCGGTCTGTTACTGTTTCAGTCCGCTTTGAGCGGTTCAAAACGGTTTGAGCCGGTCTAGTCGGTTTGAGTCCGTTTTCAGCTGGTCAAAACCAGTTTGAGCCGGTCTGGTCGGTTTGAGTCTGGTTTGAGCCAGTCAAAACAGGTTTGAGCCGGTCTGGTCTGGTTTGAGTCTGGTTTGAGCTGGTCAAAACCGGTTTGAGCCGGTCTGGCCTGGTTTGATCTGGTCAAAACCAGTTTGACTCTGGTTTGAGCCGGTCAAAACTGGTTTGAGCGGTCTAGTCGGTTTCAGTCGGTTTGAGCCCGTCAAAACCGATTTGAGACGGTCTGGTCCGGTTAGAATCCGGTTTGAGCTGGTCAGAACAGGTTTGATTCCGGTTTGAGCTGGTCAAAAGAGGTTTCAGCCGTTCTGGTCCGGTTTGAGCGGTTTGAGCCGGTCTGGCCGGTTTGAGCGGTCAAAACAGTTTTGAGCCGGTCTGGTCTGGTTTGAGCCGGTCAAAACCGGATTGAGCTGGTCTGGACCGCTTTTAGTTCGGTTTGAGGCTGTCAAACCGGGTTTCATCCGGTCTGGTTCGGTTTGAGCCGGTCTGGTACGGTTTGAGCCTGTCAAAACCGGTAGGAAGCGGTCTGGGCCGGTTTGAGTCCGGTTTGAGCCGGTCAAAACCGGTTTGAGCCGGTCTGGCCTGGTTTGATCGGTCAAAACCTGTATGAATCGGTTTGAGCTGGTGAAAACCGGTTTGAGATGTTCTGGTGAGGTTTGAGCGGTTTGAGCTGGTCTGGTCTGGCGTGAGCCGGTTTTAGCCAGTCTTTTACTGTTTCAGACCGGTTTGAGCGGTTCAAAACCGGTTTGAGCCGGTCTAGTCCGGTTTGAGTCCGTTTTCAGCCGGTCAAAAACGGTTTGAGCTGGTCTGGTGCGGTTTAAGTCCGGTTTGAGCCAGTGAAAACAGGTTTGAGCCGGTCTGGTCTGGTTTGAGTCCGGTTTGAGCCAGTCAAAACAGGTTTGAGCCGGTCTGGTCTGGTTTGAGTCTGGTTTGAGCTGCTCAAAACCGGTTTGAGCCGGTCTAAGAGCCAGTCTGGTGTGATTTGAGCCGGTTGGAGCTGGTCCAAACATGTTTAGTCCGTTTTGAGCCGGTCTGGTCCGTTCCGGTTTGAGCCGGTCAAAACCGGTATGAGCTGGTCTGGTCCGGTTTGAGTCCGGTTTGAGCCAGTCAAAACAGGTTTGAGCCTGTCTGGCTGGTTTGAGTCCGGTTTGAGCCGGTCAAAACCGGTTTGAGCCAGTCTGGCCTGGTTTGATCCGGTCAAAACCCGTATGAGTCCGGTTTGAGCCGGTGAAAACTGGTTTGCGATGTTCTGGTCCGCTTTGAGCCGGTTTGAGCCGGTCTGGTCTGGCGTGAGCCGGTTTTAGCCGGTCTGTTACTGTTTCAGTCCGCTTTGAGCGGTTCAAAACCGGTTTGAGCCGGTCTAGTCCGGTTTGAGTCCGTTTTCAGCCGGTCAAAACCGGTTTGAGCCGGTCTGGTCCGGTTTGAGTCTGGTTTGAGCCAGTCAAAACAGGTTTGAGCCGGTCTGGTCTGGTTTGAGTCTGGTTTGAGCTGGTCAAAACTGGTTTGAGCCGGTCTGGCCTGGTTTGATCTGGTCAAAACCAGTTTGACTCTGGTTTGAGTCGGTCAAAACTGGTTTGAGCCGGTCTAGTCCGGTTTCAGTCCGGTTTGAGCCCGTCAAAACCGGTTTGAGACGGTCTGGTCCGTTTGAGCCGGTTTGAGCTGGTCTCTGGCCGGTTTGAGCCGGTCAAAACAGTTTTGAGCCGGTCTGCTCTGGTTTGAGCCGGTCAAAACCGGATTGAGCCGGTCTAGACCGCTTTTAGTCCGGTTTGAAGCTGTCAAAACGGGTTTCATCCGGTCTGGTTCGGTTTGAGCCGGTCAGGTACGGTTTGAGCCTGTCAAAACCGGTAGGAAGCGGTCTGGGCCGGTTTGAGTCCGGTTTGAGCCGGTCAAAACCGGTTTGAGCCGGTCTGGCCTGGTTTGATCCGGTCAAAACCGGTTTGAGCGGTTTGAGCTGGTGAAAACCGGTTTGAGATGTTCTGGTGAGGTGTGAGCGGTTTGAGCGGTCTGGTCTGGCGTGAGCGGTTTTAGCCGGTCTGTTACTGTTTCAGACCGGTTTGAGCAGTTCAAAACAGGTTTGAGCCGGTCTAGTCCGGTTTGAGTCCGTTTTCAGCCGGTCAAAAACGGTTTGAGCCGGTCTGGTGCGGTTTAAGTCCGGTTTGAGCCAGTCAAAACAGGTTTGAGCCGGTCTGGTCTGGTTTGAGTCTGGTTTGAGCTGGTCAAAACTGGTTTGAGCCGGTCTGGCCTGGTTTGATCTGGTCAAAACCCGTTTGACTCTGGTTTGAGTCGGTCAAAACTGGTTTGAGCCGGTCTAGTCCGGTTTCAGTCCGGTTTGAGCCCGTCAAAACCGATTTGAGACGGTCTGGTCCGGTTAGAATCCGGTTTGAGCTGGTCTCTGGCCCGGTTTGAGCCGGTCAAAACAGTTTTGAGCCGGTCTGGTCTGGTTTGAGCCGGTCAAAACCGGATTGAGCCGGTCTGGACCGCTTTTAGTCCGGTTTGAAGCTGTCAAAACGGTTTGAGCCGGTCTGGTCCGGTTTGAGCCGGTCAGGTACGGTTTGAGCCTGTCAAAACCGGTTTGAGCGGTCTGGGCGGTTTGAGTCGGTTTGAGCCGGTCAAAACCGGTTTGAGCGGTCTGGCCTGGTTTGATCGGTCAAAACCTGTATGAATCCGGTTTGAGCTGGTGAAAACCGGTTTGAGATGTTCTGGTGAGGTGTGAGCGGTTTGAGCCGGTCTGGTCTGGCGTGAGCGGTTTTAGCCGGTCTGTTACTGTTTCAGACCGGTTTGAGCAGTTCAAAACAGGTTTGAGCCGGTCTAGTCCGGTTTGAGCGGTTTGAGCGGTCAAAACTGGTTTGAGCCGGTCTGGTCCGGTTTGAGTCGGTTTGAGCCAGTCAAAACAGGTTTGAGCCGGTCTGGTCTGGTTTGAGTCCGGTTTGAGCCGGTCAAAACCGGTTTGAGCGGTCTGGCCTGGTTTGATCTGGTCAAAACCCGTTTGACTCTGGTTTGAGTCGGTCAAAACTGGTTTGAGCCATTCTGGTCGGTTTGATCCGGTTTGAGCCGGTCTGGTCGGTTTGAGCTGGTCAAAACTGGTTTGAGCGGTCTAGTCCGGTTTCAGTCCGGTTTGAGCCCGTCAAAACCGATTTGAGACGGTCTGGTCCGGTTTGAGCGGTTTGAGCTGGTCAAAACAGGTTTGAGTTCGGTTTGAGCTGGTCAAAACAGGTTTGAGCGGTCTGGTCGGTTTGAGTCGGTTTGAGCCGGTCTGGCGGTTTGAGCCGCTCAAAACCGGTTTGAGCCGGTCTGGTCCGGTTTGATCCGGTTTGAGCTGGTCTCTTCCGGTTTGATTCGGTTTGAGCTGGTCAAAACCGGTTTGAGTCCAGTTTTAGCCGGTCAAAACAGGTTTGAGCCGGTCTGGCTGGTTTGATCGGTCAAAACCCGTATGAGTGCGGTTTGAGCCGGTCAAAACCAGTTTGAGCCAGTCTGGCCTGGTTTGATCCGGTCAAAACCCGTATGAGTCCGGTTTGAGCCGGTGAAAACTGGTTTGCGATGTTCTGGTCCGCTTTGAGCCGGTTTGAGCCGGTCTGGTCTGGCGTGAGCCGGTTTTAGCCGGTCTGTTACTGTTTCAGTCCGCTTTGAGCGGTTCAAAACCGGTTTGAGCCGGTCTAGTCCGGTTTGAGTCCGTTTTCAGCCGGTCAAAACCAGTTTGAGCCGGTCTGGTCCGGTTTGAGTCTGGTTTGAGCCAGTCAAAACAGGTTTGAGCCGGTCTGGTCTGGTTTGAGTCTGGTTTGAGCTGGTCAAAACCGGTTTGAGCCGGTCTGGCCTGGTTTGATCTGGTCAAAACCAGTTTGACTCTGGTTTCAGCCGGTCAAAACTGGTTTGAGCCGGTCTAGTCCGGTTTCAGTCCGGTTTGAGCCCGTCAAAACCGATTTGAGATGGTCTGGTCGGTTAGAATCCGGTTTGAGCTGGTCAGAACAGGTTTGATTCCGGTTTGAGCTAGTGAAAACAAGTTTCAGCCGGTCTGGTCCGGTTTGACCTGGTTTGAGCCTCTCTGGCCCGGTTTGAGCTGGTCAAAACAGTTTTGAGCCGGTCTGGTCTTGTTTGAGCCGGTCAAAACCGGATTGAGCCGGTCTGACCGCTTTTAGTTCGGTTTGAGGCTGTCAAACCGGGTTTCATCCGGTCTGGTTCGGTTTGAGCCGGTCTGGTTTGAGCCTGTCAAAACCGGTAGGAAGCGGTCTGGGCGGTTTGAGTCGGTTTGAGCGGTCAAAACTGGTTTGAGCCGGTCTGGCCTGGTTTGATCCGGTCAAAACCTGTATGAATCGGTTAGAGCTGGTGAAAACCGGTTTGAGATGTTCTGGTGAGGTTTGAGCCGGTTTGAGCTGGTCTGGTCTGGCGTGAGCCGGTTTTAGCCGGTCTGTTACTGTTTCAGACCGGTTTGAGCGGTTCAAAACCGGTTTGAGCCGGTCTAGTCCGGTTTGAGTCCGGTTTGAGCGGTCAAAACAGTTTTGAGCCGGTCTGGTCCGGTTTGATCCGGTTTGAGCCGGTCTGGTCCGGTTTGAGCCCGTCAAAACCGATTTGAGACGGTCTGGTCCGGTTTGAGTCCGGTTTGAGCTGTCAAAACGGGTTTCATCCGGTCTGGTTCGGTTTGAGCCGGTCTGGTCCGGTTTGAGCCTGTCAAAACCGGTAGGAAGCGGTCTGGGCCGGTTTGAGTCCGGTTTGAGCCTGTCAAAACCGGTTTGAGCCGGTCTGGCCTGGTTTGATCCGGTCAAAACCTGTATGAATCGGTTTGAGCTGGTGAAAACCGGTTTGAGATGTTCTGGTGAGGTTTGAGCGGTTTGAGCTGGTCTGGTCTGGCGTGAGCGGTTTTAGCCGGTCTGTTACTGTTTCAGACCGGTTTGAGCGGTTCAAAACCGGTTTGAGCCGGTCTAGTCCGGTTTGAGTCCGTTTTCAGCCGGTCAAAACGGTTTGAGCTGGTCTGGTCGGTTTGAGTCTGGTTTGAGCCAGTCAAAACAGGTTTGAGCCGGTCTGGTCTGGTTTGAGTCTGGTTTGAGCTGGTCAAAACCGGTTTGAGCCGGTCTGGCCTGGTTTGATCTGGTCAAAACCAGTTTGACTCTGGTTTGAGTCGGTCAAAACTGGTTTGAGGCGGTCTAGTCCGGTTTCAGTCCGGTTTGAGCCCGTCAAAACCGACTTGAGACGGTCTGGTCCGGTTAGAATCCGGTTTGAGCTGGTCAAAACAGGTTTGAATCCGGTTTGAGCCGGTTTGAGCTGTCAAAACGGGTTTCATCCGGTCTGGTTCGGTTTGACCGGTTTGAGCCGGTCTGGTTTGAGCCGGTTTGAGCCGGTCTAAACAGTTTTGAGCCGGTCTGGTCTGGTTTGATCCGGTCAAAACCTGTATGAATCCGGTTAGAGCTGGTGAAAACCGGTTTGAGATGTTCTGGTGAGGTTTGAGCCGGTTTGAGCCGGTCTGGTCTGGCGTGAGCCGGTTTTAGCCGGTCTGTTACAGTTTCAGACCGGTTTGAGCGGTTCAAAACAGGTTTGAGCCGGTCTAGTCCGGTTTGAGTCCGGTTTGAGCCGGTTTGAGCTGTCAAAACGGGTTTCATCCGGTCTGGTTCGGTTTGAGCCGGTCTGGTCGGTTTGAGCCTGTCAAAACCGGTAGGAAGCGGTCTGGGCCGGTTTGAGTCCGGTTTGAGCTGCTCAAAACCGGTTTGAGCCGGTCAAAACGGTTTGAGCCGGTCTGGTCTGGTTTGAGCCGGTTTGAGCTGGTCAAAACAGTTTGAGCGGTCTAGTCCGGTTTGAGCGGTCTGGTCCGTTCGGTTTGAGCCGGTCAAAACCGGTATGAGCTGGTCTGGTCCGGTTTGAGTCGGTTTGAGCCAGTCAAAACAGGTTTGAGCCGGTCTGGTCTGGTTTGAGCGGTCTGGTCCGGTTTGATCCGGTCAAAACCCGTATGAGTCCGGTTTGAGCCGGTCAAAACCAGTTTGAGCCAGTCTGGCCTGGTTTGATCCGGTCAAAACCCGTATGAGTCCGGTTTGAGCCGGTGAAAACTGGTTTGCGATGTTCTGGTCCGCTTTGAGCCGGTTTGAGCCGGTCTGGTCTGGCGTGAGCCGGTTTTAGCCGGTCTGTTACTGTTTCAGTCCGCTTTG
>JAKFHT010001751.1:0-24104 GCA_023783455.1 Erythrocebus patas | reverse complement strand
AGGTTAACCTTTCTTTTGATTCAGTAGGATGGAAATCGTCTTTTGGCGAGTCTGTGAAGGACATTTGGGAGCCCATTGAGGCCTATGGAGAAAATCAAATATACCCAAATACAAACTAGAAAGAAGCTATCTGTGAAACTGCTTTGTACGGAAGATATTTCCTTTTTCACCATAACCCTATATGGGCTTTCAAATATCAGTTTGCCAATTCCAAAAGAACAGTCTTAGCGAAAGGCTTCTTGAAGGGAGAAATGTAACTCTGTGAGATGAATTACCAGAACACAGAGCAGTTTCTCAGAAAGCTTCTTTCCAGTTTTGAACGGAAGATATTTCCTTTTTCACCATAGCCCTCTATGGGCTTCCCAATATCACTTTGCCAATTCCACAAGAACAGCCTTAGCGAAAGTCTTTGAAGGAAAGATGTAACTCTGTGAGATGAATTAACAGAACACAGAGCAGTTTCTAGAAAGCTTCTTTCCAGTTTTGAACGGAAGATATTTCCTTTTTCACCATAGCCCTATGGGCTTCCAAATATCCTTTGAGAATCCCACAAGAACAGCCTTAGCGAAAAGTCTTCTGAAGGGAAAGATGTAATTCTGTGAGATGAATTCACAGAACTCAGAGCAGTTTCTTAGAAAGCTTCTTTCCAGTTTTGAACGGAAGATATTTCCTTTTCACCATAGCCCTCTATGGGCTTCCAAATATCACTTTGCCAATTCCACAAGAACAGCCTTAGCGAAAGGCTTCTTGAAGGGAAAGATGTAACCTGTGAGATGAATTAACAGAACACAGAGCAGTTTCTCAGAAAGCTTTTCCAGTTTTGAACGGAAGATATTTCCTTTTTCACCATAGCCCTCACGGGCTTCCAAATATCACTTTGCCAATTCCACAAGAACAGCCTTAGCGAAAGGCTTCTGAAGGCAAAGATGTAACCTGTGAGATGAATTAACAGAACACAGAGCAGTTTCTCAGAAAGCTTTTTCCAGTTTTGAACGGAAGATATTTCCTTTTTCACCATAGCACTCTATAGGCTTCCAAATATCCGTTGCCAATTCCACAAGAACAGCCTTAGCGAAAGGGTTCTTGAAGGAAAGATGTAACTCTGTGAGATGAATTAACAGAACACAGAGCAGTTTCTCAGAAAGCTTCTATCCACTTTTGAACGGAAGATATTTCCTTTTTCACCATAGCCCTCTATGGGCTTCCAAATATCACTTTGCCAATTCCACAAGAACAGCCTTAGCGAAAGGCTTCTTGAAGGGAAAGATGTAACTCTGTGAGATGAATTAACAGAACACAGAGCAGTTTCTCAGAAAGCTTCTCTCCAGTTTTGAACGGAAGATATTTCCTTTTCACCATAGCCCTCTATGGGCTTCCAAATATCCCTTTGCCAATTCCACAAGAACAGCCTTAGCGAAAGGCTTCTTGAAGGGAAAGATGTAACTCTGTGAGATGAATTAACAGAACACAGAGCAGTTTCTCAGAAAGCTTCTTTCCAGTTTTGAACGGAAGATATTTCCTTTTTCACCATAGCCCTCTATGGGCTTCCAAATATCACTGTGCCAATTCCAAAAGAACAGTCTTAGGGAAAGGCTTCTTGAAGGAAAGATGTAACTCAGAGATGAATTAACAGAACACAGAGCAGTTTCTCAGAAAGCTTCTTTCCAGTTTTGAACGGAAGATATTTCCTTTTCACCATAGCCCTCTATGGGCTTCCAAATATCCCTTTGCCAATTCCACAAGAACAGCCTTAGCGAAAGGCTTCTTGAAGGAAAGATGTAACTCTGTGAGATGAATTAACAGAACACAGAGCAGTTTCTCAGAAAGCTTCTTTCCAGTTTTGAACGGAAGATATTTCCTTTTCACCATAGCCCTCTATGGGCTTCCAAATATCCCTTTGCCAATTCCACAAGAACAGCCTTAGCGAAAGGCTTCTTGAAGGAAAGATGTAACTCTGTGAGATGAACACAGAACACAGAGCAGTTTCTCAGAAAGCTTCTTTCCAGTTTTGAACGGAAGATATTTCCTTTTTCACCATAGCCTCTATGGGCTTCCAAATATCCCTTTGCCAATTCCACAAGAACAGCCTTAGCGAAAGGCTTCTTGAAGGGAAAGATGTAACTCTGTGAGATGAATTAACAGAAAACAGAGCAGTTTCTCAGAAAGCTTCTTTCCTGTTTTGAACGGAAGATATTTCCTTTTTCACCATAGCCCTCTATGGGCTTCCAAATATCACTTTGCCAATTCCACAAGAACAGCCTTAGCGGAAAGGCTTGAAGGGAAAGATGTAACTCTGTGAGATGAATTAACAGAACACAGAGCAGTTTCTCAGAAAGCTTCTTTCCAGTTTTCAACGGAAGATATTTCCTTTTCACCATAGCCGCTATGGGCTTCCTAATATCACTTTGCCAATTCCACAAGAACAGCCTTAGCGAAAGGCTTTGAAGGGAAAGATGTAACTCTGTGAGATGAATTAACAGAACACAGAGCAGTTTCTCAGAAATCTTCTTTCCACTTTTGAACGGAAGATATTTCATTTTTTCACCATAGCCCTCTATGGGCTTCCAAATATCCTTTGCCAATTCCACAAGAACAGCCTTAGCGAAAGCCTTCTTGAAGGGAAAGATGTAACTCTATGAGATGAATTAACAGAACACAGAGCAGTTTCTCAGAAAGCTTCTTTCCAGTTTTGAACGGAAGATATTTCCTTTTCACCATAGCCCTCTATGGGCTTCCAAATATCCTTGGCCAATTCCACAAGAACAGCCTTAGCGAAAGGCTTCTTGAAGGGAAAGATGTAACTCTGTGAGATGAATTAACAGAACACAGAGCAGTTTCTCAGAAAGCTTCTTTCCAGTTTTCAACGGAAGATATTTCCTTTTTCACCATAGCCCGCTATGGGCTTCCTAATATCACTTTGCCAATTCCACAAGAACAGCCTTAGCGAAAGGCTTCTTGAAGGGAAAGATGTAACTCTGTGAGATGAATTAACAGAACACAGAGCAGTTTCTCAGAAAGCTTCTTTCCACTTTTTAAAGGAAGATATTTCATTTTTCACCATAACCCTCTATGGGCTTCCAAATATCCCTTTGCCAATTCCACAAGAACAGCCTTAGCGAAAGCCTTCTTGAAGGGAAAGATGTAACTCTATGAGATGAATTAACAGAAAACAGAGCAGTTTCTCAGAAAGCTTCTTTCCAGTTTTGAACGGAAGATATTTCCTTTTTCACCGTAGCCCTCTATGGGCTTCCAAATATCACTTGGCCAATTCCACAAGAACAGCCTTCGCGAAAGGCTTCTTGAAGGGAAAGATGTAACTCTGTGAGATGAATTAAAAGAACACAGAGCAGTTTCTCAGAAAGCTTCTTTCCAGTTTTCAACGGAAGATATTTCCTTTTTCACCATAGCCCTCTACGGGCTTCGAAACATCCCCTTGCCAATTCCACAAGAACAGCCTTAGCGAAAGGCTTCTTGAAGGGAAAGATGTAACTCTGTGAGATGAATTAACAGAACACAGAGCAGTTTCTCAGAAAGCTTCTTTCCAGTTTTAAACGGAAGATATTTCCTTATTCACCATAGCCTCTTGGCTTCCAAATATCCTTTGCTAATTCCATCCACAAGAACAGCCTTAGCGAAAGGCTTCTTGAAGGGAAAGATGCAACTCTTTGAGATGAATTAACAGAACACAGAGCAGTTTCTCAGAAAGCTTCTTTCCAGTTTTGAACGGAAGATATTTCCTTTTTCACCATAGCCCTCTATGGGCTTCCAAATATCACTTTGCCAATTCCAAAAGAACAGTCTTAGGGAAGGCTTCTTGAAGGGAAAGATGTAACCTGTGAGATGAATTAACAGAACACAGAGCAGTTTCTCAGAAAGCTTCTTTCCAGTTTTGAAAGGAAGATATTTCCTTCACCATAGCCCACTATGGGCTTCCAAATATCCCTTTGCCAATTCCACAAGAACAGCCTTAGCGAAAGGCATCTTGAAGGAAAGATGTAACTCTGTGAGATGAATTAACAGAACACAGAGCAGTTTCTCAGAAAGCTTCTTTCCAGTTTTGAACGGAAGATATTTCCTTTTCACCATAGCCCTCTATGGGCTTCCAAATATCTTGCTAATTCCACAAGAACAGCCTTAGCGAAAGGCTTCTTGAAGGAAAGATGTAACTCTGTGAGATGAATTAACAGAACACAGAGCAGTTTCTCAGAAAGCTTCTTTCCAGTTTTCAACGGAAGTATTTCCTTTTTCACCATAGCCTCTAGGGCTTCCAAATATCACTTTGCCAATTCCACAAGAACAGCCTTAGCGAAAGGCTTCTTGAAGGGAAAGATGTAACTCTGTGAGAGATGAATTAACAGAACACAGAGCAGTTTCTCAGAAAGTTTCTTTCCAGTTTTGAACGGAAGATATTTTTCTCTATGGGCTTCCAAATATCGCTAATTCCACAAGAACAGCCTTTAGAAAGGCTTTGAAGGGAAAGATGTAACCTTGTGAGATGAATTAACAGAACACAGAGCAGTTTCTCAGAAAGCTTCTTTCCAGTTTTGAACGGAAGATATTTCCTTTTTCACCATAGCCCTCATGGCTTCCAAATATCCTTTGCCAATTCCACAAGAACAGCCTCTTAGCGAAGGCTTCTTGAAGGGAAAGATGTAACTCTGTGAGATGAATTAACAGAACACAGAGCAGTTTCTCAGAAAGCTTCTTTCCAGTTTTGAACGGAAGATATTTCCTTTTTCACCATAGCCTCTATGGGCTTCCAAATATCCTTTGCTAATTCCACAAGAACAGCCTTAGCGAAAGGTTTCTTGAAGGAAAGATGTAACTCTGTGAGATGAATTAACAGAACACAGAGCAGTTTCTCAGAAAGCTTCTTTCCAGTTTTAAACGGAAGATATTTCCTTTTTCACCATAGCCTCTTGGCTTCCAAATATCACTTTGCCAATTCCACAAGAACAGCCTTAGCAAAAGGCTTCTTGAAGGGAAAGATGTAACTCTGTGAGATGAATTAACAGAACACAGAGCAGTTTCTCAGAAAGCTTCTTTCCAGTTTTGAACGGAAGATATTTCCTTATTCACCATAGCCCTCTTGGCTTCCAAATATCCTTTGCTAATTCCACAAGAACAGCCTTAGCGAAAGGCTTCTTGAAGGAAAGATGTAACTCTGTGAGATGAATTAACAGAACACAGAGCAGTTTCTCAGAAAGCTTCTTTCCAGTTTTAACGGAAGATATTTTATTCACCATAGCCCTCTTGGCTTCCAAATATCCTTTGCCAATTCCACAAGAACAGCCTTAGCGAAAGGCTTTGAAGGAAAGATGCAACTCTGTGAGATGAATTAACAGAACACAGAGCAGTTTCTCAGAAAGCTTCTTTCCAGTTTTGAACGGAAGATATTTCCTTTTTCACCATAGCCCTCTATGGGCTTCCAAATCACTTTGCCAATTCCAAAAGAACAGTCTTAGCGAAAGGCTTCTGAAGGAAAGATGTAACTCTGAGATGAATTAGCAGAACACAGAGCAGTTTCTCAGAAAGCTTCTTTACAGTTTTGAACGGAAGATATTTCCTTTTCACCATAGCCTCTATGGGCTTCCAAATATCCTTTGCCAATTCCACAAGAACAGCCTTAGCGAAAGGCTTCTCTTGAAGGAAAGATGTAACTCTGTGAGATGAATTCACAGAACACAGAGCAGTTTCTCAGAAAGCTTCTTTCCAGTTTTGAACGAAGATATTTCGTTTTCACCATAGCCCTCTATGGGCTTCCAAATATCACTTTGCCAATTCCACAAGAACAGACTTAGGGAAAGGCTTCTTGAAGGGAAAGATGTAACTCTGAGATGAATTAACAGAACACAGAGCAGTTTCTCAGAAAGCTTCTTTCCAGTTTTGAACGGAAGATATTTTTTCACCATAGCCCTCTATGGGCTTCCAAATATCAGTTTGCCAATTCCAAAAGAACAGTCTTAGCAAAAGGCTTCTTGAAGGAGAAATGTAACTCTGTGAGATGAATTAACCAGAATACAGAGCAGTTTCTCAGAAAGCTTCTTTCCAGTTTTGAACGGAAGATATTTTTCACCATAGCCCTCTATGGGCTTCCAATATCACTTTGCCAATTCCACAAGAACAGTCTTAGCGAAAGGCTTCTTGAAGGAAAGATGTAACTCTGTGAGATGAATTAACAGAACACAGAGCAGTTTCTCAGAAAGCTTCTTTCCAGTTTTGAACGGAAGATATTTCCTTTTCACCATAGCCCTCTATGGGCTTCCAAATATCCTTTGCCAATTCCACAAGAACAGCCTTAGCAAAAGGCTTCTTGAAGGAAAGATGTAACTCTGTGAGATGAATTAACAGAACACAGAGCAGTTTCTCAGAAAGCTTCTTTCCAGTTTTGAACGGAAGATATTTCCTTTTCACCATAGCCCTCTATGGGCTTCCAAATATCCTTTGCCAATTCCACAAGAACAGCCTTAGGAAAAGTCTTCTTGAAGGAAAGATGTAACTCTGTGAGATGAATTCACAGAACACAGAGCAGTTTCAGAAAGCTTCTTTCCAGTTTTGAACGGAAGATATTTCCTTTGTCACCATAGCCCTATGGGCTTCCAAATATCCCTTGCCAATTCCACAAGAACAGCCTTAGCGAAAGGCTTCTTGAAGGGAAAGATGTAACTCTGTGAGATGAATTAACAGAACACAGAGCAGTTTCTCAGAAAGCTTCTTTCCAGTTTTGAACGGAAGATATTTCCTTTTTCACCATAGCCCTCTATGGGCTTCCAAATATCCCTTTGCCAATTCCACAAGAACAGCCTTAGGAAAAGTCTTCTTGAAGGAAAGATGTAACTCTGTGAGATGAATTCACAGAACACAGAGCAGTTTCAGAAAGCTTCTTTCCAGTTTTGAACGGAAGATATTTCCTTTGTCACCATAGCCCTATGGGCTTCCAAATATCCCTTTGCCAATTCCACAAGAACAGCCTTAGCGAAAGGCTTCTTGAAGGGAAAGATGTAACTCTGTGAGATGAATTAACAGAACACAGAGCAGTTTCTCAGAAAGCTTCTTTCCAGTTTTGAACGGAAGATATTTCCTTTTTCACCATAGCCCTCTATGGGCTTCCAAATATCACTTTGCCAATTCCACAAGAACAGTCTTAGCGAAAGGCTTCTTGAAGGGAAAGATGTAACTCTGTGAGATGAATTAACAGAACACAGAGCAGTTTCTCAGAAAGCTTCTTTCCAGTTTTGAAGCGGAAGATATTTCCTTTTCACCATAGCCCTCTATGGCTTCCAAATATCACTTTGCCAATTCCACAAGAACAGCCTTAGCGAAAGGCTTGTTGAAGGGAAAGATGTAACTCTGTGAGATGAATTAACAGAACACAGAGCAGTTTCTCAGAAAGCTTCTTTCCAGTTTTGAACGGAAGATATTTCCTTTTTCACCATAGCCGCTATGGGCTTCCAAATATCCTTTGCCAATTCCACAAGAACAGCCTTAGCGAAAGGCTTCTTGAAGGGAAAGATGTAACTCTGTGAGATGAATTAACAGAACACAGAGCAGTTTCTGAGAAAGCTTCTTTCCAGTTTTGAACGGAAGATATTTCCTTTTCACCATAGTTCTCTATGGGCTTCCAAATATAAGTTTGCCAATTCCACAAGAACAGTCTTAGCGAAAGGCGTCTCGAATGGAAAGATGTAACTCTGTGAGATGAATTAACAGAACACAGAGCAGTTTCTCAGAAAGCTTCTTTCCAGTTTTGAACGGAAGATATTTCCTTTTTCACCATAGCCCTCTATGATCTTCCAATATCACTTTGCCAATTCCACAGAACAGCCTTAGCGAAGGCTTCTTGAAGGAAAGATGTAACTCTGTGAGATGAATTAACAGAACACAGAGCAGTTTCTCAGAAAGCTTCTTTCCAGTTTTGAACGGAAGATATTTCTTTCACCATAGCCCTCTATGGGCTTCCAAATATCACTTTGCCAATTCCACAAGAACAGCCTTAGCGAAAGGCTTCTTGAAGGGAAAGATGTAACTCTGTGAGATGAATTAACAGAACACAGAGCAGTTTCTCAGAAAGCTTCTTTCCAGTTTTGAACGGAAGATATTTCCTTTTCACCATAGCCCTCTATGGGCTTCCAAATATCACTTTGCCAATTCCACAAGAACAGCCTTAGCGAAAGGCTTCTTGAAGGGAAAGATGTAACTCTGTGAGATGAATTAACAGAACACAGAGCAGTTTCTCAGAAAGCTTCTTTCCACTTTTGAACGGAAGATATTTCCTTTTTCACCATAGCCCTCTATAGGCTTCCAAATATCCCGTTGCCAATTCCACAAGAACAGCCTTAGCGAAAGGCTTCTTGAAGGGAAAGATGTAACTCTGTGAGATGAATTAACAGAACTCAGAGCAATTTCTCAGAAAGCTTCTTTCCAGTTTTAAACGGAAGATATTTCCTTTTTCACCATAGCCCTCTATGGGCTTCCAAATATCCCTTTGCCAATTCCAGAAGAACAGCCTTAGCGAAAGGCTTCTTGAAGGGAAAGATGTAACTCTGTGAGATGAATTAACAGAACACAGAGCAGTTTCTCAGAAAGCTTCTTTCCAGTTTTGAACGGAAGATATTTCCTTTTTCACCATAGCCCTCTATGGGCTTCCAAATATCCCTTTGCCAATTCCACTAGAACAGTCTTAGCGAAAGGCTTCTTGAAGGGAAAGATGTAACTCTGTGAGATGAATTAACAGAACTCAGAGCAATTTCTCAGAAAGCTTCTTTCCAGTTTTAAACGGAAGATATTTCCTTTTTCACCATAGCCCTCTATGGGCTTCCAAATATCCCTTTGCCAATTCCAGAAGAACAGCCTTAGCGAAAGGCTTCTTGAAGGGAAAGATGTAACTCTGTGAGATGAATTAACAGAACACAGAGCAGTTTCTCAGAAAGCTTCTTTCCAGTTTTGAACGGAAGATATTTCCTTTTTCACCATAGCCCTCTATGGGCTTCCAAATATCCCTTTGCCAATTCCACTAGAACAGTCTTAGCGAAAGGCTTCTTGAAGGGAAAGATGTAACTCTTTGAGATGAATTAACAGAACACAGAGCAGTTTCTCAGAAAGATTCTTTCCAGTTTTGAACGGAAGATATTTCCTTTTTCACAATAGCCCTCTATGATCTTCCAAATATCGCTTTGCCAATTCCACAAGAACAGCCTTAGCGAAAGGTTTTTTAAAGGGAAATATGTAACTCTGTGAGATAAATTAACAGAACACAGAGCAGTTTCTCAGAAAGCTTCTTTCCACTTTTTAACGGAAGATATTTCCTTTTTCACCATAACCCTCTATGGGCTTTCAAATATCAGTTTGCCAATTCCAAAAGAACAGTCTTAGCGAAAGGCTTCTTGAAGGGAGAAATGTAACTCTGTGAGATGAATTACCAGAACACAGAGCAGTTTCTCAGAAAGCTTCTTTCCAGTTTTGAACGGAAGATATTTCCTTTTTCACCATAGCCCTCTATGGGCTTCCCAATATCACTTTGCCAATTCCACAAGAACAGCCTTAGCGAAAGGCTTTGAAGGGAAAGATGTAACTCTGTGAGATGAATTAACAGAACACAAAGCAGTTTCTCAGAAAGCTTCTTTCCAGTTTTGAACGGAAGATATTTCCTTTTTCACCATAGCCTCTAAGGGCTTCCAAATATCCTTTGCCAATTCCACAAGAACAGCCTTAGGAAAAGTCTTCTTGAAGGAAAGATGTAATTCTGTGAGGTGAATTCACAGAACTCAGAGCAGTTTCTTAGAAAGCTTCTTTCCAGTTTTGAACTTAAGATATTTCCTTTTTCACCATAGCCCTCTATGGGCTTCCAAATATCCCTTTGCCAATTCCACAAGAACAGCCTTAGCGAAGGCTTCTTGAAGGAAAGATGTAACTCTGTGAGATGAATTAACAGAACACAGAGCAGTTTCTCAGAAAGCTTTTCCAGTTTTGAACGGAAGATATTTCCTTTTCACCATAGCCCTCTATGGGCTTCCAAATATCAGTTTGCCAATTCCAAAAGAACAGTCTTAGCGAAAGGCTTCTTGAAGGGAGAAATGTAACTCTGTGAGATGAATTACCAGAACACAGAGCAGTTTCTCAGAAAGCTTCTTTCCAGTTTTGAACGGAAGATATTTCCTTTTTCACCATAGCCCTCTATGGGCTTCCAATATCCTTTGCCAATTCCACAAGAACAGCCTTAGCGAAAGGCTTCTTGAAGGGAAAGATGTAACTCTGTGAGATGAATTAACAGAACACAGAGCAGTTTCTCAGAAAGCTTCTTTCCAGTTTTGAACGGAAGATATTTCTTTTTTCACCATAGCCCTCTATGGGCTTCCAAATATCACTTTGCCAATTCCACAAGAACAGCCTTAGCGAAAGCCTTCTTGAAGGGAAAGATGTAACTCTGTGAGATGAATTAACAGAACACAGAGCAGTTTCTCAGAAAGCTTCTTTCCAGTTTTGAACGGAAGATATTTCCTTTTCACCATAGCCTCTATGGGCTTCCAAATATCAGTTTGCCAATTCCAAAAGAACAGTCTTAGCGAAAGGCTTCTTGAAGGAGAAATGTAACTCTGTGAGATGAATTACCAGAATACAGAGCAGTTTCTCAGAAAGCTTCTTTCCAGTTTTGAACGGAAGATATTCCTTTTCACCATAGCCTCTATGGGCTTCCCAATATCACTTTGCCAATTCCACAAGAACAGCCTTAGCGAAAGGCTTCTTGAAGGAAAGATGTAACTCTGTGAGATGAATTAACAGAACACAGAGCAGTTTCTCAGAAAGCTTCTTTCCAGTTTTGAACGGAAGATATTTTTTTTTCACCATAGCCTATGGGCTTCCAAATATCACTTTGCCAATTCCACAAGAACAGCCTTAGCGAAAGCCTTCTTGTAGGGAAAGATGTAACTCTGTGAGATGAATTAACAGAACACAGAGCAGTTTCTCAGAAAGCTTCTTCCAGTTTTGGAAGATATTTCCTTTTTCACCATAGCCCTCTATGGGCTTCCAAATATCCTTTGCCAATTCCACAAGAACAGCCTTAGCAAAAGGCTTCTTGAAGGAAAGATGTAACTCTGTGAGATGAATTAACAGAACACAGAGCAGTTTCTCAGAAAGCTTCTTTCCAGTTTTGAACGGAAGATATTCCTTTTTCACCATAGCCCTCTATGGGCTAACAAATATCCCTTTGCCAATTCCACAAGAACAGCCTTAGGAAAAGTCTTCTTGAAGGGAAAGATGTAACTCTGTGAGATGAATTAACAGAACACAGAGCAGTTTCTCAGAAAGCTTCTTTCCAGTTTTGAACGGAAGATATTTCCTTTTTCACCATAGCCCTCTATGGGCTTCCAAATATCACTGTGCCTATTCCAAAAGAACAGTCTTAGGGAAAGGCTTCTTGAAGGGAAAGATGTAACTCTGTGTGATGAATTAGCAGAACACAGAGCAGTTTCTCATAAAGCTTCTTTACAGTTTTGAACGGAAGATATTTCCTTTTTCACCATAGCCCTCTATGTTCTTCCAAATATCACTTTGCCAATTCCACAAGAACAGCCTTAGCGAAAGGCTTCTTGAAGGGAAAGATGTAACTCTGTGAGATGAATTAACAGAACACAGAGCAGTTTCTCAGAAAGCTTCTTTCCAGTTTTGAACGGAAGATATTTCCTTTTCACCATAGCCTCTATGGGCTTCCAAATATCCTTTGCTAATTCCACAAGAACAGCCTTTTAGCGAAAGGCTTCTTGAAGGAAAGATGTAACTCTGTGAGATGAATTAACAGAACACAGAGCAGTTTCTCAGAAAGCTTCTTTCCAGTTTTGAACGGAAGATATTTCCTTTTTCACCATAGCCCTCTATGGGCTTCCAAATATCACTGTGCCAATTCCAAAAGAACAGTCTTAGGGAAAGGCTTTGAAGGAAAGATGTAACTTTGTGTGATGAATTAGCAGAACACAGAGCAGTTTCTCATAAAGCTTCTTTACAGTTTTGAACGGAAGATATTTCCTTTTCACCATAGCCCTCTATGTTTCCAAATATCACTGTGCCAATTCCAAAAGAACAGTCTTAGGGAAAGGCTTCTTGAAGGAAAGATGTAACTTTGTGTGATGAATTAGCAGAACACAGAGCAGTTTCTCATAAAGCTTCTTTACAGTTTTGAACGGAAGATATTTCCTTTTCACCATAGCCCTATGTTCTTCCAAATATCACTTTGTCAATTCCACAAGAACAGCCTTAGCGAAAGGCTTCTTGAAGGGAAAGATGTAACTCTGTGAGATGAATTAACAGAACACAGAGCAGTTTCTCAGAAAGCTTCTTTCCAGTTTTCAACGGAAGATATTTCCTTTTTCACCATAGCCCGCTATGGGCTTCCTAATATCACTTTGCCAATTCCACAAGAACAGCCTTAGAAAGGCTTGAAGGGAAAGATGTAACTCTGTGAGATGAATTAACAGAACACAGCGCAGTTTCTCAGAAAGCTTCTTTCCAGTTTTCAACGGAAGATATTTCCTTTTTCACCATAGCCCTCTATGGGCTTCCAAATATCCCTTTGCCAATTCCACAAGAACAGCCTTAGGAAAAGTCTTCTTGAAGGGAAAGATGTAATTCTGTGAGATGAATTCACAGAACACAGAGCAGTTTCTTAGAAAGCTTCTTTCCAGTTTTGAACAGAAGATATTTCCTTTTTCACCATAGCCCTCTATGGGCTTCCAAATATCCCTTTGCCAATTCCACAAGAACAGTCTTAGCGAAAGGTTTTTTAAAGGGAAATATGTAACTCTGTGAGATAAATTAACACAACACAGAGCAGTTTCTCAGAAAGCTTCTTTCCACTTTTTTACGGAAGATATTTCCTTTTTCACCATAACCCTCTATGGGCTTTCAAATATCAGTTTGCCAATTCCAAAAGAACAGTCTTAGCGAAAGGCTTCTTGAAGGGAGAAATGTAACTCTGTGAGATGAATTACCAGAACACAGAGCAGTTTCTCAGAAAGCTTCTTTCCAGTTTTGAACGGAAGATATTTCCTTTTTCACCATAGCCCTCTATGGGCTTCCCAATATCACTTTGCCAATTCCACAAGAACAGCCTTAGCGAAAGGCTTTGAAGGAAAGATGTAACTCTGTGAGATGAATTATCAGAACACAGAGCAGTTTCTCAGAAAGCTTCTTTCCAGTTTTGAACGGAAGATATTTCCTTTTTCACCATAGCCCTCTATGGGCTTCCAAATATCCCTTTGCCAATTCCACAAGAACAGCCTTAGGAAAAGTCTTCTTGAAGGAAAAGATGTAATTCTGTGAGATGAATTCACAGAACTCAGAGCAGTTTCTCAGAAAGCTTCTTTCCAGTTTTGAACGGAAGATATTTCCTTTTTCACCATAGCCCTCTATGGGCTTCCAAATATCCCTTTGCCAATTCCACAAGAACAGCCTTAGCGAAAGGCTTCTTGAAGGGAAAGATGTAACTCTGTGAGATGAATTAACAGAACACAGAGCAGTTTCTCAGAAAGCTTCTTTCCAGTTTTGAACGGAAGATATTTCCTTTTTCACCATAGCCCTCTATGGGCTTCCAAATATCAGTTTGCCAATTCCAAAAGAACAGTCTTAGCGAAAGGCTTCTTGAAGGGAGAAATGTAACTCTGTGAGATGAATTACCAGAACACAGAGCAGTTTCTCAGAAAGCTTCTTTCCAGTTTTGAACGGAAGATATTTCCTTTTTCACCATAGCCCTCTATGGGCTTCCCAATATCACTTTGCCAATTCCACAAGAACAGCCTTAGCGAAAGGCTTCTTGAAGGGAAAGATGTAACTCTGTGAGATGAATTAACAGAACACAGAGCAGTTTCTCAGAAAGCTTCTTTCCAGTTTTGAACGGAAGATATTTCCTTTTTCACCATAGCCCTCTATGGGCTTCCAAATATCCCTTTGCCAATTCCACAAGAACAGCCTTAGGAAAAGTCTTCTTGAAGGAAAAGATGTAATTCTGTGAGATGAATTCACAGAACTCAGAGCAGTTTCTTAGAAAGCTTCTTTCCAGTTTTGAACGGAAGATATTTCCTTTTTCACCATAGCCCTCTATGGGCTTCCAAATATCCTTTGCTAATTCCACAAGAACAGCCTTAGAAAAGGCTTCTTGAAGGGAAAGATGTAACTCTGTGAGATGAATTAACAGAACACAGAGCAGTTTCTCAGAAAGCTTCTTTCCAGTTTTGAACGGAAGATATTTCTTTTCACCATAGCCCTCTATGGGCTTCCAAATATCAGTTTGCCAATTCCAAAAGAACAGTCTTAGCGAAAGGCTTCTTGAAGGGAGAAATGTAACTCTGTGAGATGAATTACCAGAATACAGAGCAGTTTCTCAGAAAGCTTCTTTCCAGTTTTGAACGGAAGATATTTCCTTTTTCACCATAGCCCTCTATGGGCTTCCCAATATCACTTTGCCAATTCCACAAGAACAGCCTTAGCGAAAGGCTTCTTGAAGGGAAAGATGTAACTCTGTGAGATGAATTCACAGAACACAGAGCAGTTTCTCAGAAAGCTTCTTTCCAGTTTTGAGCGGAAGATATTTCCTTTTTCACCATAGCCCTCTATGGGCTTCCAAATATCCCTTTGCCAATTCCACAAGAACAGCCTTAGCAAAAGGCTTCTTGAAGGGAAAGATGTAACTCTGTGAGATGAATTAACAGAACACAGAGCAGTTTCTCAGAAAGCTTCTTTCCAGTTTTGAACGGAAGATATTTCCTTTTTCACCATAGCCCTCTATGGGCTAACAAATATCCCTTTGCCAATTCCACAAGAACAGCCTTAGGAAAAGTCTTCTTGAAGGGAAAGATGTAACTCTGTGAGATGAATTCACAGAACACAGAGCAGTTTCTTACAAAGCTTCTTTCCAGTTTTGAACGGTAGATATTTCCTTTGTCACCATAGCCCTCTATGGGCTTCCAAATATCCCTTTGCCAATTCCACAAGAACAGCCTTAGCGAAAGGCTTTGAAGGAAAGATGTAACTCTGTGAGATGAATTAACAGAACACAGAGCAGTTTCTCAGAAAGCTTCTTTCCAGTTTTGAACGGAAGATATTTCCTTTTCACCATAGCCTCTATGGGCTTCCAAATATCACTGTGCCAATTCCAAAAGAACAGTCTTAGGAAAGGCTTCTTGAAGGAAAGATGTAACTCTGTGTGATGAATTAGCAGAACACAGAGCAGTTTCTCATAAAGCTTCTTTACAGTTTTGAACGGAAGATATTTCCTTTTCACCATAGCCCTCTATGTTCTTCCAAATATCACTTTGCCAATTCCACAAGAACAGCCTTAGCGAAAGCCTCTGTAGGGAAAGATGTAACTCTGTGAGATGAATTAACAGAACACAGAGCAGTTTCTCAGAAAGCTTCTTTCCAGTTTTGAGCGGAAGATATTTCCTTTTCACCATAGCCCTCATGGGCTTCCAAATATCCTTTGCCAATTCCACAAGAACAGCCTTAGCAAAAGGCTTCTTGAAGGAAAGATGTAACTCTGTGAGATGAATTAACAGAACACAGAGCAGTTTCTCAGAAAGCTTCTTTCCAGTTTTGAACGGAAGATATTTCCTTTTTCACCATAGCCCTCTATGGGCTAACAAATATCCCTTTGCCAATTCCACAAGAACAGCCTTAGGAAAAGTCTTCTTGAAGGGAAAGATGTATCTCTGTGAGATGAATTCACAGAACACAGAGCAGTTTCTTACAAAGCTTCTTTCCAGTTTTGAACGGTAGATATTTCCTTTGTCACCATAGCCCTCTATGGGCTTCCAAATATCCCTTTGCCAATTCCACAAGAACAGCCTTAGCGAAAGGCTTTGAAGGAAAGATGTAACTCTGTGAGATGAATTAACAGAACACAGAGCAGTTTCTCAGAAAGCTTCTTTCCAGTTTTGAACGGAAGATATTTCCTTTTTCACCATAGCCCTCTATGGGCTTCCAAATATCACTGTGCCAATTCCAAAAGAACAGTCTTAGGGAAAGGCTTCTTGAAGGGAAAGATGTAACTCTGTGTGATGAATTAGCAGAACACAGAGCAGTTTCTCATAAAGTTTCTTTACAGTTTTGAACGGAAGATATTTCCTTTTCACCATAGCCTCTATGTTCTTCCAAATATCACTTTGCCAATTCCACAAGAACAGCCTTAGCGAAAGGCTTCTTGAAGGGAAAGATGTAACTCTGTGAGATGAATTAACAGAACACAGAGCAGTTTCTCAGAAAGCTTCTTTCCAGTTTTCAACGGAAGATATTTCCTTCTTCACCATAGCCGCTATGGGCTTCCTAATATCACTTTGCTAATTCCACAAGAACAGCCTTAGCGAAGGCTTTTGAAGGAAAGATGTAACTCTGTGAGATGAATTAACAGAACACAGAGCAGTTTCTCAGAAAGCTTCTTTCCACTTTTAAAGGAAGATATTTCCTTTTTAACCATAACCCTCTATAAACTTCCCAAATATCCCTTTGCCAATTCCACAAGAACAGCCTTAGCGAAAGGCTTCTTGAAGGAAAGATGTAACTCTATGAGATGAATTAACAGAAAACAGAGCAGTTTCTCAGAAAGCTTCTTCCAGTTTTCAGCGAAGATATTTCACCATAGCCCTCTAGGGTCTTCCAAATATCCCTTTGCCAATTCCACAAGAACAGCCTTAGCGAAAGGCTTCTTGAAGGGAAAGATGTAACTCTGTGAGATGAATTAACAGAACACAGAGCAGTTTCTCAGAAAGCTTCTTTTTCCAGTTTTGAGCGGAAGATATTTCCTTTTCACCATAGCCCTCTATGGGCTTCCATATATCACTTTGCCAATTGCACAAGAACAGCCTTAGCGAAAGGCTTCTTGAAGGGGAAGATGTAACTCTGTGAGATGAATTAACAGAACACAGAGCAGTTTCTCAGAAAGCTTCTTTCCAGTTTTGAACGGAAGATATTTCCTTTTCACCATAGCCCTCTATGGGCTTCCAAATATCCGTTGCCAATTCCACAAGAACAGCCTTAGCGAAAGGCTTCTTGAAGGGAAAGATGTAACTCTGTGAGATGAATTAACAGAACACAGAGCAGTTTCTCAGAAAGCTTCTTTCCAGTTTTGAGCGGAAGATATTTCCTTTTCACCATAGCCCTCTATGGGCTTCCAAATATCCGTTGCCAATTCCACAAGAACAGCCTTAGCGAAAGGCTTCTTGAAGGAAAGATGTAACTCTGTGAGATGAATTAACAGAACTCAGAGCAGTTTCTCAGAGAAGCTTCCTTCCAGTTTTAAGCGGAAGATATTTCCTTTTCACCATAGCCCTCTATGGCCTTCCAAATATCCTTTGCCAATTCCACAAGAACAGCCTTAGCGAAGGCTTCTTGAAGGGAAAGATGTAACTCTGTGAGATGAATTAACAGAACACAGAGCAGTTTCTCAAGCTTCTTTCCAGTTTTGAGCGGAAGATATTTCCTTTTTCACCATAGCCCTCTATGGGCTTCCAAATATCACTTTGCCAATTCCAAAAGAACAGTCTTAGGAAAAGGCTTCTTGGAGGAAAAGATGTAACTCTCTGAGATGAATTAGCAGAACACAGGGCAGTTTCTCAGAAACCTTCTTTCCAGTTTTGAGCGGAGATATTTCCTTTTTCACCATAGCCCTCTATGGGCTTCCAAATATCCCTTGCCAATTCCACAAGAACAGCCTTAGCGAAAGGAAGCTTGAAGGGAAAGATGTAACTCCTGTGAGATGAATTAACAGAACACAGAGCAGTTTCTCAAGCTTCTTTCCAGTTTTGAACGGAAGATATTTCCTTTTCCACCATAGCCCTCTATGGGCTTCCAAATATCACTTTGCCAATTCCAAAAGAACAGTCTTAGGAAAAGGCTTCTTGAAGGAAAGATGTAACTCTCTGAGATGAATTAGCAGAACACAGAGCAGTTTCTCAGAAAGCTTCTTTCCAGTTTTAGGAACGGAAGATATTTCTCTTCTTCACCGTAGCCCTCTATGGGCTTCCTAATATCCTTTGCCAATTCCACAAGAACAGCCTTGGGAAAGGCTGCTTGAAGGAAAGATGTAACTCTGTGAGATGAATTAACAGAACACAGAGCAGTTTCTCAGAAGCTTCTTTCCGTTTTGAACTGAAGATATTACCCTTTTCACCATAGCCCTCTATGGGCTTCCAAATATCCTTTGCCAATTCCAGAAGAACAGCCTTAGCGAAAGTCTTCTTGAAGGGAAAGATGTAACTCTGTGAGATGAATTAACATTTACAGAGCAGTTTCTCAGAAAGCTTCTTTCCAGTTTTGAACGGAAGATATTTCCTTCTTCACCGTAGCCCTCTATGGGCTTCCTAATATCCCTTTGCCAATTCCACAAGAACAGCCTTAGGAAAAGGCTTCTTGAAGGGAAAGATGTAACTCTGTGAGATGAATTAACAGAACACAGAGCAGTTTCTCAGAAAGCTTCTTTCCGTTTTGAACTGAAGATATTACCCTTTTCACCATAGCCCTCTATGGGCTTCCAAATATCCTACAATTCCAGAAGAACAGCCTTAGCGAAAGTCTTCTTGAAGGGAAAGATGTAACTCTGTGAGATGAATTAACAGTACACAGTGCAGTTTCTCAGAAAGCTTCTTTCCAGTTTTGAACGGAAGATATTTCCTTTTTCACCATAGCCCTCTATGGACTTCCAAATATCCCTTTGCCAATTCCACAAGAACAGCCTTAGGAAAAGTCTTCTTGAAGGGAAAGATGTAACTCTGTGAGATGAATTCACAGAACACAGAGCAGTTTCTTAGAAAGCTTCTTTCCAGTTTTGAACGGAAGATATTTCCTTTTTCACCATAGCCCTCTATGGGCTTCCAAATATCCCTTTGCCAATTCCACAAGAACAGTCTTAGCGAAAGGCTTCTTGAAGGGAAAGATGTAACTCTGTGAGATGAATTAACAGAACACAGAGCAGTTTCTCAGAAAGCTTCTTTCCCGTTTTGAACTGAAGATATTACCCTTTTCACCATAGCCCTCTATGGGCTTCCAAATATCCCTTTGCCAATTCCAGAAGAACAGCCTTAGCGAAAGTCTTCTTGAAGGGAAAGATGTAACTCTGTGAGATGAATTAACAGAACACAGTGCAGTTTCTCAGAAAGCTTCTTTCCAGTTTTGAACGGAAGATATTTCCTTTTTCACCATAGCCCTCTATGGACTTCCAAATATCCCTTTGCCAATTCCACAAGAACAGCCTTAGGAAAAGTCTTCTTGAAGGGAAAGATGTAACTCTGTGAGATGAATTCACAGAACACAGAGCAGTTTCTTAGAAAGCTTCTTTCCAGTTTTGAACGGAAGATATTTCCTTTTTCACCATAGCCCTCTATGGGCTTCCAAATATCCCTTTGCCAATTCCACAAGAACAGTCTTAGCGAAAGGCTTTTGAAGGAAAGATGTAACTCTTTGAGATGAACTAACAGAACACAGAGCAGTTTCTCAGAAAGATTCTTTCCAGTTTTGAACGGAAGATATTTCCTTTTTCACAATAGCCCTCTATGATCTTCCAAATATCGCTTTGCTAATTCCACAAGAACAGCCTTAGCGAAAGGCTTTTGAAGGGAAAGATGTAACTCTGTGAGATGATTTAACAGAACACAGAGCAGTTTCTCAGAAAGTTCTTTCCAGTTTTGAACGGAAGATATTTCCTTTTTCACCATAGCCCCAATGGGCTTCCAAATATCCCTACCAATTCCACAAGAACAGACTTAGCGAACGCTTCTTGAAGGGAAAGATGTAACTCTGTGAGATGAATTAACAGAACACAGAGCAGTTTCTCAGAAAGCTTCTTTCCAGTTTTGAACGGAAGATATTTCCTTTTCACCATAGCCCTGTATGGGCTTCCAAATATCCTTTGCTAATTCCACAAGAACAGTCTTAGCGAAAGGCTTGAAGGGAAAGATGTAACTCTGTAAGATGAATTAACAGAACACAGAGCAGTTTCTCAGAAAGCTTCTTCCAGTTTTCAACAAAAGATATTTCCTTTTCACCATAGCCCGCTATGGGCTTCCTAATATCACTTTGCCAATTCCACAAGAACAGCCTTAGCAAAAGGCTTCTTGAAGGGAAAGATGTAACTCTGTGAGATGAATTAACAGAACACAGAGCAGTTTCTCAGAAAGCTTCTTTCCACTTTTAAAGGAAGATATTTTTTTCACCATAGCCCTCTCATGGGCTTCAAACATCCCCTTGCTAATTCCACAAGAACAGCCTTAGCGAAAGGCTTTTAAAGGAAAGATGTAACCCTGTGAGATGAATTCACAGAACACAGAGCAGTTTCTCAGAAAGCTTCTTTCCAGTTTTCAACGGAAGGTATTTCCTTTTTCACGTAGCCCTCTATGGGCTTAAATATCCCTTTGCTAATTCCACAAGAACAGCCTTAGGAAAGGCTTCTTGAAGGAAAGATGTAACTCTGTGAGATGAATTAACAGAACACAGAGCAGTTTCTCAGAAAGCTTCTTTCCAGTTTTGAACGGAAGATATTTCCTTTTTCACCATAGCCCTCTATGGGCTTCCAACATCAGTTTGCCAATTCCAAAAGAACAGTCTTAGCGAAAGGCTTCTTGAAGAAAGATGTAACTCTGTGAGATGAATTAGCAGAACACAGAGCATTTTCTCAGAAAGCTTCTTTCCAGTTTTGAACGGAAGCTATTTCCTTTTCACCATAGCCCTCTATGGGCTTCCAAATATCACTAAGCCAACTCCACAAGAACAGCCTTTATGAAGGCTTCTTGAAGGAAAGATGTAACTCTGTGAGATGAATTAACAGAACACAGAGCAGTTTCTCAGAATGTTTTTCCAGTATTGAACGGAAGATATATCCTTTTCACCATAGCCCTCTATGGGTTCCAAATATCTTTGCCAATTCCACAAGAACAGCCTTAGGGAAAGGATTCTTGAAGGGAAAGATGTAACTCTGTGAGATTAATTAACAGAACACAGAGCAGTTCTCAGAAAGCTTCTTTCCAGTTTTGAACGGAAGATATTTCCTTTTTCACCATAGCCTCTATGGGCTTCCAAATATCCTTTGCAAATTCCACAAGAACAGTCTTAGCGAAAGGCTTGAAGGAAAGATGTAACTTTGAGATGAATTAACAGAACACAGAGCAGTTTCTCAGAATGTTTCTTTCCAGTATTGAACGGAAGATATATCCTTTTCACCATAGCCCTCTATGGGTTTCCAAATATCTTTGCCAATTCCACAAGAACAGCCTTAGGGAAAGGATTCTTGAAGGAAAGATGTAACTCTGTGAGATTAATTAACAGAACACAGAGCAGTTCTCAGAAAGCTTCTTTCCAGTTTTGAACGGAAGATACTTCCTTTTCACCATAGCCCTCTATGGGCTTCCAAATATCCTTTGCAAATTCCACAAGAACAGTCTTAGCGAAGGCTTCTTGAAGGAAAGATGTAACTCTTTGAGATGAATTAACAGAACACAGAGCAGTTTCTCAGAAAGATTCTTTCCAGTTTTGAACGGAAGATATTTCCTTTTTCACAATAGCCCTCTATGATCTTCCAAATATCGCTTTGCCAATTCCACAAGAACAGCCTTTGCAAAAGGTTTTTTGAAGGGAAATATGTAACTCTGTGAGATAAATTAACAGAACACAGAGCAGTTTCTCAGAAAGGTTCTTTCCACTTTTTAACGGAAGATATTTCCTTTTTCACCATAACCATCTATGGGCTTCCAAATATATCTTTGCCAATTCCACAAGAACAGCGTTAGCGAAAGGCTTTTTGAAGGGAAAGATGTAACTCTGTGAGATGAATTGACAGAACACAGAGCAGTTTCTCAGAAAGCTTCTTTCCAGTTTTGAACGGAAGATATTTCCTTTGTCACCATAGCCCTCTATGGGCTTCAAAATATCACTTTGCCAATTCCACAAGAACAGCCTTAGCGAAAGGCTTCTTGAAGGGAAAGATGTAACTCTGTGAGATGAATTAACAGAACACAGAGCAGTTTCTCAGAAAGCTTCTTTCCACTTTTAAAGGAAGATATTTCCTTTTCACCATAACCCTCTATGGGCTTCCAAAACATCCCTTGCCAATTCCACAAGAACAGCCTTAGCCAAAGGCTTATTGAAGGAAAGATGTAACTCTGTGAGATGAATTAACAGAAAACAGAGCAGTTTCTCAGAAAGCTTCTTTTCAGTTTTGAACGGAAGATATTTCCTTTTTCACCGTGAGTCTCCCATGGGCTTCCAAACATCACTTGGCTAATTCCACAAGAACAGCTTCATGAAAGGCTTTTGAAGGAAAGATGTAACTCTGTGAGATGAATTAACAGAACACAGAGCAGTTTCTCAGAAAGCTTCTTTCCACTTTTTAAAGGAAGATATTTCCTTTTTCACCATAACCCTCTATGGGCTTCCAAATATCCCTTTGCCAATTCCACAAGAACAGCCTTAGCGAAAGGCTTATTGAAGGGAAAGATGTAACTCTGTGAGATGAATTAACAGAAAACAGAGCAGTTTCTCAGAAAGCTTCTTTTCAGTTTTGAACGGAAGATATTTCCTTTTTCACCGTAGCCCTCTATGGGCTTCCAAATATCACTTGGCCAATTCCACAAGAACAGCCTTCGCGAAAGGCTTCTTGAAGGGACAGATATAACTCTGTGAGATGAATTAACAGAACACAGAGCAGTTTCTCAGAAAGCTTCTTTCCAGTTTCCAACGGAAGATATTTCCTTTTTCACCATAGCCCTCTAGGGGCTTCCAAATATCACTTTGCCAATTCCACAAGAACAGCCTTAGGGAAAGGCTTCTTGAAGGGAAAGATGTAACTCTGTGAGATGAATTAACAGAACACAGAGCAGTTTCTCAGAAAGCTTCTTTCCAGTTTCCAACGGAAGATATTTCCTTTTTCACCATAACCCTCTACGGGCTTCGAAACATCCCCTTGCCAATTCCACAAGAACAGCCTTAGCGAAAGGCTTCTTAAAGGGAAAGATGTAACTCTGTGAGATGAATTCACAAAACACAGAGCAGTTTCTCAGAAAGCTTCTTTCCAGTTTTGAACGGAAGGTATTTTTTCACCGTAGCCCTCTATGGGCTCCAAATATCCTTTAATTCCACAAGAACAGCCTTAAAGCGAAGGCTTTGAAGTGAAAGATGTAACTCTGTGAGATGAATTAACAGAACACAGAGCAGTTTCTCAGAAAGCTTCTTTCCAGTTTTGAACGGAAGATATTTCCTTTGTCACCATAGCCCTCTATGGGCTTCAAAATATCACTTTGCCAATTCCACAAGAACAGCCTTAGCGAAAGGCTTGAAGGAAAGATGTAACTCTGTGAGATGAATTAACAGAACACAGAGCAGTTTCTCAGAAAGTTTCTTTCCAGTTTTCAACGGAAGATATTTCCTTTTTCACCAGCCCGCTATGGGCTTCCTATCACTTTGCCAATTCCACAAGAACAGCCTTAGCGAAAGGCTTCTTGAAGGGAAAGATGTAACTCTGTGAGATGAATTAACAGAACAAAGAGCAGTTTCTCAGAAAGCTTCTTTCCACTTTTTAAAGGAAGATATTTCCTTTTTCACCATAACCCTCTATGGGCTTCCAAATATCCCTTTGCCAATTCCACAAGAACAGCCTTAGCGAAAGGCTTATTGAAGGGAAAGATGTAACTCTGTGAGATGAATTAACAGAAAACAGAGCAGTTTCTCAGAAAGCTTCTTTTCAGTTTTGAACGGAAGATATTTCCTTTTTCACCGTAGCCCTCTATGGGCTTCCAAATATCACTTGGCCAATTCCATAAGAACAGCCTTCATGAAAGGCTTCTTGAAGGACAGATATAACTCTGTGAGATGAATTAACAGAACACAGAGCAGTTTCTCAGAAAGCTTCTTTCCAGTTTCCAACGGAAGATATTTCCTTTTTCACCATAGCCTCTAGGGCTTCCTAATATCACTTTGCCAATTCCACAAGAACAGCCTTAGGAAAGGCTTCTTGAAGGAAAGATGTAACTCTGTGAGATGAATTAACAGAACACAGAGCAGTTTCTCAGAAAGCTTCTTTCCAGTTTCCAACGGAAGATATTTCCTTTTCACCATAGCCCTCACGGGCTTCAAAC
>JAKFHT010001750.1:0-24123 GCA_023783455.1 Erythrocebus patas | reverse complement strand
GCCAATTCCACAAGAACAGCCTTAGCGAAAGGCTTCTTGAAGGAAAGATGTAACTCTGTGAGATGAATTAACAGAACACAGAGCAGTTTCTCAGAAAGCTTCTTTCCAGTTTTGAACGGAAGATATTTTTTCACCATAGCCTCTATGGGCTTCCAAATATCACTTTGCCAATTCACAAGAACAGCCTTAGCGAAAGGCTTCTTGAAGGAAAGATGTAACCTGTGAGATGAATTAACAGAACACAGAGCAGTTTCTCAGAAAGCTTCTTTCCAGTTTTGAACGGAAGATATTTCCTTTTTCACCATAGCCTCTAAGGGCTTCCAAATATCCTTTGCCAATTCCACAAGAACAGCCTTAGCGAAAGTCTTCTTGAAGGAAAGATGTAACTCTGTGAGATGAATTAACAGAACACAGAGCAGTTTCTCAGAAAGCTTTTTCCAGTTTTGAACGGAAGATATTTCCTTTTTCACCATAGCCCTCTATGGGCTTCCAAATATCCTTTGCCAATTCCACAAGAACAGCCTTAGCGAAAGGCTTCTTGAAGGAAAGATGTAACTCTGTGAGATGAATTAACAGAACACAGAGCAGTTTCTCAGAAAGCTTCTTTCCAGTTTTGAACGGAAGATATTTCCTTTTTCACCATAGCCTCTATGGGCTTCCAAATATCCTTTGCCAATTCCACAAGAACAGCCTTAGCGAAGGCTTCTTGAAGGAAAGATGTAACTCTGTGAGATGAATTAACGGAACACAGAGCAGTTTCTCAGAAAGCTTCTTTCCAGTTTTGACGGAAGATATTTCCTTTTTCACCATAGCCCTCTATGGGCTTCCAAATATCCTTTGCTAATTCCACAAGAACAGTCTCCACAAGAACAGCCTTAGCGAAAGGCTTTTTGAAGGAAAGATGTAACTCTGTGAGATGAATTAACAGAACACAGAGCAGTTTCTCAGAAAGCTTCTTTCAAGTTTTGAACGGAAGATATTTTTTCACCATAGCCCTCTATGGGCTTCCGAATATCATTTTGCCAATTCCACAAGAACAGCCTTAGCGAAAGGCTTCTTGAAGGGACAGATGTAACTCTCTGAGATGAATTAGCAGAACACAGAGCAGTTTCTCAGAAAGCTTCTTTCCAGTTTTCAACGGAAGATATTTCCTTTTTCACCATAGCCCTCTATGGGCTTGCAAATATCCCTTTGCCAATTCCACAAGAACAGCCTTAGCGAAAGGTTTCTTGAAGGGAAAGATGTAACTGTGAGATGAATTAAGAGAACACACAGCAGGTTCTCAGAATGCTTCTTTCCAGATTTGAACGGAAGATATTTCCTTTATCACCATAGCCCTCTATGGGTTTCCAAATATCACTTTGCCAATTTCACAAGAACAGCCTTAGCGAAAGGCTTTTTGAAGGGAAAGATGTAACTCTGTGAGATGAATTAACAGAACACAGAGCAGTTTCTCAGAAAGCTTCTTTCCAGTTTTGAACGGAAGATATTTCCTTTTTCACCATAGCCCTCTATGGGCTTCCAAATATCCCTTTGCCAATTCCACAAGAACAGCCTTAGCGAAAGGCTTTTTGAAGGGAAAGATGTAACTCTGTGAGATGAATTAACAGAACACAGAGCAGTTTCTCAGAAAGCTTCTTTCCAGTTTTGAACGGAAGATATTTCCTTTTTCACCATAGCCCTCTATGGGCTTCCAAATATCCCTTGCTAATTCCACAAGAACAGCCTTAGCGAAAGGCTTTTTGAAGGAAAGATGTAACTCTGTGAGATGAATTAACACAACACAGAGCAGTTTTTCAGAAAGCTTCTTTCCAGTTTTGAACGGAAGATATTTCCTTTTTCACCATAGCCCTCTATGGGCTTCCAAATATCCTTGCCAATTCCACAAGAACAGCCTTAGCGAAGGCTTCTTGAAGGGAAAGATGTAACTCTGTGAGATTAATTAACACAACACAGAGCAGTTTCTCAGAAAGCTTCTTTCCAGTTTTGAACGGAAGATATTTCCTTTTTCACCATAGCCCTCTATGGGCTTCCAAATATCCCTTTGCCAATTCCACAAGAACAGCCTTAGCGAAAGGCTTCTTGAAGGGAAAGATGTAACTCTGTGAGATGAATTAACGGAACACAGAGCAGTTTCTCAGAAAGCTTCTTTCCAGTTTTGAAAGGAAGATATTTCCGTTTTCACCATAGCCATTTAAGGGCTTCCAAATATCCCTTTGCCAATTCCACAAGAACAGACTTAGCGAAAGGCTTCTTGAAGGGAAAGATGTAACTCTGGGAGATGAATTAACAGAACACAGAGCAGTTTCTCAGAAAGCTTCTTTCCAGTTTTGAACGGAAGATATTTCCTTTTTCACCATAGCCCTCTATGCGCTTCCAAATATACCTGTACCAATTCCACAAGAACAGCCTTAGCGAAAGGCTTCTTGAAGGGAAAGATGTAACACTGGGAGATGAATTAACAGAACACAGAGCAGTTTCTCAGAAAGCTTCTATCCAGTTTTGAACAGAAGATATTTCCTTTTTCACCGTAGCCCTCTAAGGGCTTCCAAATATCCCTTTAACAATTCCACAAGAACAGCCTTAGCGAAAGGCTTTTTGAAGGGAAAGATGTAACTCTATGAGATGAATTAACAGAACACAGAGCAGTTTCTCCGAAAGCTTCTTTCCAGTTTTGAACGGAAGATATTTCCTTTTTCACCATAGCCCTCTAGGGGCTTCCAAATATCACTTAGCCAATTCCACAAGAACAGCCTTAGCGAAAGGCTTCTTGAAGTGAAAGATGTAACTCTGTGAGATGAATTAACAGAACACAGAGCAGTTTCTCAAGCTTCTTTCCAGTTTTGAGCGGAAGATATTTCCTTTTCACCATAGCCCTCTATGGGCTTCCAAATATCCTTTGCCAATTCCACAAGAACAGCCTTAGCGAAAGGCTTGAAGGGAAAGATGTAACTCTGTGAGATGAATTAACAGAACACAGAGCAGTTTCTCAGAAAGCTTCTTTCCAGTTTTGAACGGAAGATATTTCCTTTTTCACCATAGCCCTCTATGGGCTTCCAAATATCCCTTTGCCAATTCCACAAGAACAGCCTTAGCGAAAGGCTTCTTGAAGGGAAAGATGTAACTGTGAGATGAATTAACAGAACACAGAGCAGTTTCTCACAAAGCTTCTTTCCAGATTTGAACGGAAGATATTTCCTTTATCACCATAGCCCTCTATGGGTTTCCAAATATCACTTTCCAAATTCCACAAGAACAGTCTTAGCGAAACTCTTCGTGAGGGGAAAGCTGTAACTCTGTGAGATGAATTAACAGAACACAAAGCAGTTTCTCGGAAAGCTTCTTTCCAGATTTCAAGGGAAGATATTTCCTTTTTCACCATAGCCCTCTATGGGCTTCCAAATATCACTTTGCCAGTTCCACAAGAACAGCCTTAGCGAAGGCTTCTTGAAGGAAAGATGTAACTCTGTGAGATGAATTAACAGAACACAAAGCAGTTTCTCAAGCTTCTTTCCAGTTTTTAACGGAAGATATTTCCTTTTCACCATAGCCCTCTATGGGCTTCCAAATATCACTTTGCCAATTCCACAAGAACAGCCTTAGCGAAGGCTTTTGAAGGAAAGATGTAACTCTGTGAGATGAATTAACAGAACACAGAGCAGTTTCTCAGAAAGCTTCTTTCCAGTTTTGAGCGGAAGATATTTCCTTTTCACCATAGCCCTCTATGGGCTTCCAAATATCCTTTGCCAATTCCACAAGAACAGCCTTAGCGAAAGGCTTCTTGAAGGAAAGATGAAACTCTGTGAGATGAATTAACAGAACACAGAGCAGTTTCTCAGAAAGCTTCTTTCCAGTTTTGAACGGAAGATATTTCCTTTTTCACCATAGCCTCTATGGGCTTCCAAATATTCCTTTGCTAATTCCATAAGAACAGCCTTAGCGAACGGCTTCTTGAAGGAAAGATGTAACTGTGAGATGAATTAACAGAACACAGAGCAGTTTCTCAGAAAGCTTCTTTCCAGTTTTCAACGGAAGATATTTCCTTTTCACCATAGCCCTCTATGGGCTTCAAATATCCTTTGCCAATTCCACAAGAACAGCCTTAGCGAAAGGCTTCTTGAAGGAAAGATGTAACTCTGTGAGATGAATTAACAGAACACAGAGCAGTTTCTCAAGCTTCTTTCCAGTTTTGAACAGAAGATATTTCCTTTTCACCATAGCCCTCTATGGGCTTCCAAATATCCTTTGCCAATTCCACAAGAACAGCCTTAGCGAAAGTCTTCTTGAAGGAAAGATGTAACTCTTTGAGATGAATTAACAGAACACAGAGCAGTTTCTCAGAAAGCTTCTTTCTAGTTTTCAACGGAAGATATTTCCTTTTTCACCATAGCCCTCTATGGCTTCCAAATATCCTTTGCCAATTCCACAAGAACAGCCTTAGCGAAGGCTTCTTGAAGGGAAAGATGTAACTGTGAGATGAATTAACAGAACACAGAGCAGTTTCTCAAGCTTCTTTCCAGTTTTGAACGGAAGATATTTCCTTTTTCACCATAGCCTCTATGGGTTTCCAAATATCACTTTGCCAATTCCACAAGAACAGCCTTAGCGAAAGGCTTTTGAAGGGAAAGATGTAACTCTGTGAGATGAATTAACAGAACACAGAGCAGTTTCTCAAGCTTCTTTCCAGTTTTGAGCGGAAGATATTTCCTTTTTCACCATAGCCTCTATGGGCTTCCAAATATCCTTTGCCAATTCCACAAGAACAGCCTTAGCGAAAGGCTTTTGAAGGAAAGATGTAACTCTGTGAGATGAATTAACAGAACACAGAGCAGTTTCTCAAGCTTCTTTCCAGTTTTGAACGGAAGATATTTCCTTTTTCACCATAGCCCTCTATGGGCTTCCAAATATCCTTGCCAATTCCACAAGAACAGCCTTAGCGAAAGGCTTCTTGAAGGAAAGATGTAACTCTGTGAGATGAATTAACAGAACACAGAGCAGTTTCTCAAGCTTCTTTCCAGTTTTGAGCGGAAGATATTTCCTTTTTCACCATAGCCCTCTATGGGCTTCCAAATATCCTTTGCCAATTCCACAAGAACAGCCTTAGCGAAAGGCTTCTTGAAGGGAAAGATGTAACTCTGTGAGATGAATTAACAGAACACAGAGCAGTTTCTCAAGCTTCTTTCCAGTTTTGAACGGAAGATATTTCCTTTTTCACCATAGCCCTCTATGGGCTTCCAAATATCCTTTGCCAATTCACAAGAACAGCCTTAGCGAAAGGCTTGAAGGGAAAGATGTAACTCTGTGAGATGAATTAACAGAACACAGAGCAGTTTCTCAGAAAGCTTCTTTCCAGTTTTGAACGGAAGATATTTCCTTTTTCACCATAGCCTCTATGGGCTTCAAATATCCTTTGCCAATTCCACAAGAACAGCCTTAGCGAAAGGCTTCTTGAAGGGAAAGATGTAACTCTGTGAGATGAATTAACAGAACACAGAGCAGTTTCTCAGAAAGCTTCTTTCCAGTTTTGAACGGAAGGTATTTCCTTTTTCACCATAGCCCTCTATGCGCTTCCAAATATCACTTTGCCAATTCCACAAGAACAGCCTTAGCGAAAGGCTTCTTGAAGGGAAAGATGTAACTCTGTGAGATGAATTAACAGAACACAGAGCAGTTTCTCAGAAAGCTTCTGTCCAGTTTTGAACGGAAGATATTTCCTTTTTCACCATAGCCCTCTATGGGCTTCTGAATATCATTTTGCCAATTCCACAAGAACAGCCTTAGCGAAAGGCTTCTTGAAGGGACAGATGTAACTCTCTGAGATGAATTAACAGAACACAGAGCAGTTTCTCAGAAAGCTTCTTTCCAGTTTTCAACGGAAGATATTTCCTTTTTCACCATAGCCCTCTATGGGCTTGCAAATATCCCTTTGCCAATTCCACAAGAACAGCCTTAGCGAAAGGCTTCTTGAAGGGAAAGAAGTAACTGTGAGATGAATTAACAGAACACAGAGCAGTTTCTCCGAAAGCTTCTTTCCAGATTTGAACGGAAGATATTTCCTTTATCACCATAGCCCTCTATGGGTTTCCAAATATCACTTTGCCAATTCCACAAGAACAGCCTTAGCGAAAGGCTTTTTGAAGGAAAGATGTAACTCTGTGAGATGAATTAACAGAACACAGAGCAGTTTCTCAGAAAGCTTCTTTCCAGTTTTGAACGGAAGATATTTCCTTTTTCACCGTAGCCCTCTATGGGCTTCCAAATATCCTTTGCCAATTCCACAAGAACAGCCTTAGCGAAAGGCTTTTGAAGGAAAGATGTAACTCTGTGAGATTAATTAACAGAACACAGAGCAGTTTCTCAGAAAGCTTCTTTCCAGTTTTGAGCGGAAGATATTTCCTTTTTCACCATAGCCCTCTATGGTCTTCCAAATATCCTTTGCCAATTCCACAAGAACAGCCTTAGCGAAAGGCTTGAAGGGAAAGATGTAACTCTGTGAGATGAATTAACAGAACACAGAGCAGTTTCTCAGAAAGCTTCTTTCCAGTTTTGAACGGAAGATATTCCTTTTTCACCATAGCCCTCTATGGGCTTCCAAATATCCTTTGCCAATTCCACAAGAACAGCCTTAGCGAAAGGCTTCTTGAAGGAAAGATGTAACTCTGTGAGATGAATTAACAGAACACAGAGCAGTTTCTCAGAAAGCTTCTTTCCAGTTTTGAGCGGAAGATATTTCCTTTTCACCATAGCCCTCTATGGGCTTCCAAATATCCTTTGCCAATTCCACAAGAACAGCCTTAGCAAAAGGCTTCTTGAAGGAAAGATGTAACTCTGTGAGATGAATTAACAGAACACAGAGCAGTTTCTCAGAAAGCTTCTTTCCAGTTTTGAGCGGAAGATATTTCCTTTTCACCATAGCCCTCTATGGGCTTCCAAATATCACTTTGCCAATTCCACAAGAACAGCCTTAGCGAAGGCTTCTTGAAGGAAAGATGTAACTCTGAGATGAATTAACAGAACACAGAGCAGTTTCTCAGAAAACTTCTTTCCAGTTTTGAGCGGAAGATATTTCCTTTTCACCATAGCCTCTATGGGCTTCCAAATATCCCTTTGCCAATTCCACAAGAACAGCCTTAGCGAAAGGGTTCTTGAAGGGAAAGATGTAACTCTGGGAGATGAATTAACAGAACACAGAGCATTTTCTCAGAAAGCTTCTTTCCAGTTTTGAACGGAAGATATTTCCTTTTTCACCATAGCCATCTATGGGCTTCCAAATATCCGTTTGCGAATTCCACAAGAACAGCCTTAGCGAAATGCTTCTTGAAGGGAAAGATGTAACTCTGTGAGATGAATTAACAGAACACAGAGCAGTTTCTCAGAAAGATTCTTTCCAGTTTTGAACGGAAGATATTTCCTTCTTCAACATAGCCCTCTATGGGCTTATGAATATCATTTTGCCAATTCCACAAGAACAGCCTTAGCGAAAGGCTTCTTGAAGGGAAAGATGTAATTCTCTGAGATGAATTAACAGAACACAGAGCAGTTTCTCAGAAAGCTTCTTTCTAGTTTTCAACAGAAGATATTTCTTTTTCCACCATAGCCCTCTATTGGCATGCAAATGTCCCTTTGCCAATTCCACAAGAACAGCCTTAGCGAAAGTCTTCTTGAATGGAAAGATGTAACTCTGTGAGATGAATTAACAGAACACAGAGCAGTTTCTCAGAAAGCTTCTTTCCAGTTTTGAACGGAAGATATTTCCTTTTTCACCATAGCCCTCTATGGGCTTCCAAATATCCCTTTGCCAATTCCACAAGAACAGCCTTAGCGAAAGGTTTCTTGAAGGGAAAGATGTAACTCTGTGAGATGAATTAAGAGAACACAGAGCAGTTTCTCAGAAAGCTTCTTTCCAGTTTTGAACGGAAGATATTTCCTTGTTCACCATAGCCCTCTATGGGCTTCCAAATATCCTTGCCAATTCCACAAGAACAGCCTTAGCGAAAGGCTTTTGAAGGAAAGATGTAACTCTGTGAGATGAATTAACAGAACACAGAGCAGTTTCTCAGAAAGCTTCTTTCCAGTTTTGAACGGAAGATATTTCCTTTTCACCATAGCCCTCTATGGGCTTCCAAATATCACTTTGCCAATTGCACAAGAACAGCCTTAGCGAAAGGCTTCTTGAAAGGAAAGATGTAACTCTGTGAGATGAATTAACAGAACACAGAGCAGTTTCTCAGAAAGCTTCTTTCCAGTTTTGAACGGAAGATATTTCCTTTCTCACCATAGCCCTCTATGGGCTTATGAATATCATTTGCCAATTCCACAAGAACAGCCTTAGCGAAAGGCTGCTTGAAGGGAAAGATGTAACTCTCTGAGATTAATTAACAGAACACAGAGCAGTTTCTCAGAAAGCTTCTTTCTAGTTTTCAAGGGAAGATACTTCCTTTTTCACCATAGCCCTCTATTGCCTTGCAAATGTCCCTTTGCCAATTTCACAAGAACAGCCTTAGCGAAAGGCTTCTTGAAGGGAAAGATGTAACTCTGTGAGATGAATTAACAGAACACAGAGCAGTTTCTCAGAAAGCTTCTTTCCAGTTTTGAACGGAAGATATTTCCTTTTTCACCATAGCCCTCTATGGGCTTCGAAATATCCCTTTGCCAATTCCACAAGAACAGCCTTAGCGAAAGGCTTCTTGAAGGGAAAGATGGAACTCCGGGAGATGAATTAAGAGAACACAGAGCAGTTTCTCAGAAAGCTTCTTTCCAGTTTTGAACGGAAGATATTTCCTTTTTCACCATAGCCCTCTATGGGCTTCCAAATATCACTTTGCCAATTCCACAAGAACAGCCTTAGCGAAAGGCTTCTTGAAGGGAAAGATGTAACTCTGTGAGATGAATTAACAGAACACAGAGCAGTTTCTCAGAAAGCTTCTTTCCAGTTTTGAACGGAAGATATTTCCTTTTTCACCATAGCCCTCTATGGGCTTCCGAATATCATTTTGCCAATTCCACAAGAACAGCCTTAGCGAAAGGCTTCTTGAAGGGAAAGATGTAACTCTGTGAGATGAATTAACAGAACACAGAGCAGTTTCTCAGAAAGCTTCTTTCCAGTTTTCAACGGAAGATATTTCCTTTTCACCATAGCCCTCTATGGGCTTCCAAATATCCTTTGCCAATTCCACAAGAACAGCCTTAGCGAAGGCTTCTTGAAGGAAAGATGTAACTCTGTGAGATGAATTAACAGAACACAGAGCAGTTTATCAGAAAGCTTCTTTCCAGTTTTGAACGGAAGGTATTTCCTTTTCACCATAGCACTCTATGGGCTTCCAAATATCCCTTTGCCAATTCCACAAGAACAGCCTTAGCGAAAGGCTTCTTGAAGGGAAAGATGTAACTGTGGGAGATGAATTAAGAGAACACAGAGCAGTTTCTCAGAAAGCTTCTTTCCAGTGTTGAACGGAAGACATTTCCTTTTTCACCATATCCCTCTGTGGGCTTCCAAATATCACATTGCAAATTCCACAAGAACAGTCTTAGCGAAAGGCTTCTTGAGGGGAAAGCTGTAACTCTGTGAGATGAATTAACAGAACACAAAGCAGTTTCTCAGAAAGCTTCTTTCCAGGTTTTAACTTAAGATGTTTCCTTTTTCACCATAGCCCTCTATGGGTTTCCAAATATCACTTTCCAAATTCCACAAGAACAGTCTTAGCGAAACTCTTCTTGAGGGGAAAGCTGTAACTCTGTGAGATGAATTAACAGAACACAAAGCAGTTTCTCGGAAAGCTTCTTTCCAGATTTTAAGGGAAGATATTTCCTTTTTCACCATAGCCCTCTATGGGCTTCCAAATATCACTTTGCCAGTTCCACAAGAACAGCCTTAGCTATAGTCTTCTTGGAGGGAAAGATGTAACTCTCTAAGATGAATTAGCAGAACACAAATCAGTTTCTCAGAAAGCTTCTTTCCAGTTTTTAACGGAAGATATTTCCTTTTTCACCATAGCCCTCTATGCGCTTCCAAATATCACTTTGCCAATTCCACAAGAACAGCCTTAGCGAAAGGCTTCTTGAAGGGAAAGATGTAACTCTGTGAGATGAATTAAGAGAACACAGAGCAGTTTCTCAGAAAGCTTCTTTCCAGTTTTGAACGGAAGATATTTCCTTTTTCACCATAGCCCTCTATGGTATTCCAAATATCCCTTTGCCAATTCCACAAGAACAGCTTTAGCGAAAGGCTTCTTGAAGGGAAAGATGTAACTCTGTGAGATGAATTAACAGAACACAGAGCAGTTTCTCAGAAAGCTTCTTTCCAGTTTTAAAGTGAAGATATTTCCTTTTCACCATAGCCCTCTATGGGCTTCCAAATATCCTTTGCGAATTCCACAAGAACAGCCTTAGCGAAAGGCTTTGAAGGAAAGATGTAACTCTGTGAGATGAATTAACAGAACAGAGAGCAGATTCTCAGAAAGCTTCTTTTCAGTTTGAAGGAAGATATTTCCTTTTTCACCATAGCCCCCTATGGGCTTCCAAATATCCCTTTGCCAATTCCACAAGAACAGCCTCAGTGAAAGGCTTCTTGAAGGGAAAGTTGAAACTCTGTGAGATGAATTAACAGAACACAGAGCAATTTCTCAGAAAGCTTCTTTCCAGTTTTGAACGGAAGATATTTCCTTTTTCACCATAGCCCCTATGGGCTTCCAAATATCCCTTTGCCAATTCCATAAGAACAGCCTTAGCGAAAGGCTTCTTGAAGGGAAAGATGTAACTGTGGGAGATGAATTAACAGAACACAGAGCAGTTTCTCAGAAAGCTTCTTTCCAGTTTTGAACGGAAGATATTTCCTTTTTCACCATAGCCCTCTATGGGCTTCAAATATCCTTTGCCAATTCCACAAGAACAGCCTTAGCGAAAGGCTTCTTGAAGGAAAGTTGTAACTCTGTGAGATGAATAAACAGAACACAGAGCAGTTTCTCAGAAAGCTTCTTTCCAGTTTTGAACGGAAGATATTTCCTTTTCACCATAGCCCTCTATGGGCTTCCAAATATCCTTGTGCCAATTCCACAAGAACAGCCTTAGCGAAGGCTTCTTGAAGGAAAGATGTAACTCTGTGAGATGAATTAACAGAACACAGAGCAGTTTCTCAGAAAGCTTCTTTCCAGTTTTGAGCGGAAGATATTTCCTTTTTCACCATAGCCCTCTATGGGCTTCCAAATATCCCTGTGCCAATTCCACAAGAACAGCCTTAGCGAAAGGCTTCTTGAAGGGAAAGATGTAACTCTGTGAGATGAATTAACAGAACACAGAGCAGTTTCTCAGAAAGCTTCTTTCCAGTTTTGAACGGAAGATATTTCCTTTTTCACCATGGCCATCTATGGGCTTCCAAATATCCCTTTGCCAATTCCACAAGAACAGCCTTAGCGAAAGGCTTCTTGAAGGGAAAGATGTAACTCTGTGAGATGAATTAACAGAACACAGAGCAGTTTCTCAGAAAGATTCTTTCCAGTTTTGAACGGAAGATATTTCCTTCTTCACCATAGCCCTCTATGGGCTTATGAATATCATTTGCCAATTCCACAAGAACAGCCTTAGCGAAAGGCTTTTGAAGGAAAGATGTAACTCTCTGAGATGAATTAACAGAACACAGAGCAGTTTCTCAGAAAGCTTCTTTCCAGTTTTGAACGGAAGATATTTCCTTTTCACCATAGCCCTCTATGGGCTTCCAAATATCCCTTTGCCAATTCCACAAGAACAGCCTTAGCGAAAGGCTTCTTGAAGGAAAGATGTAACTCTGTGAGATGAATTAACAGAACACAGAGCAGTTTCTCAGAAAGCTTCTTTCCAGTTTTAACGGAAGATATTTCCTTTTCACCATAGCCCTCTATGGGCTTCCAAATATCCCTTTGCCAATTCCACAAGAACAGCCTTAGCGAAAGGCTTTTGAAGGGAAAGATGTAACTCTGTGAGATGAATTAACAGAACACAGAGCAGTTTCTCAGAAAGCTTCTTTCCAGTTTTGAACGGAAGATATTTCCTTTTTCACCATAGCCCTCTATGGGCTTCCAAATATCCCTTTGCCAATTCCACAAGAACAGCCTTAGCGAAAGGCTTTTGAAGGAAAGATGTAACTCTGTGAGATGAATTAACAGAACACAGAGCAGTTTCTCAAGCTTCTTTCCAGTTTTGAGCGGAAGATATTTCCTTTTTCACCATAGCCCTCTATGGGCTTCCAAATATCCTTTGCCAATTCCACAAGAACAGCCTTAGCGAAAGGCTTCTTGAAGGAAAGATGTAACTCTGTGAGATGAATTAACAGAACACAGAGCAGTTTCTCAGAAAGCTTCTTTCCAGTTTTGAGCGGAAGATATTTCCTTTTTCACCATAGCCCTCTATGGGCTTCAAATATCCTTGCCAATTCCACAAGAACAGCCTTAGCGAAAGGCTTCTTGAAGGAAAGATGTAACTCTGTGAGATGAATTAACAGAACACAGAGCAGTTTCTCAGAAAGCTTCTTTCAGTTTTGAGCGGAAGATATTTCCTTTTTCACCATAGCCCTCTGGGCTTCCAAATATCCCTTTGCCAATTCACAAGAACAGCCTTAGCGAAAGGCTTCTTGAAGGGAAAGATGTAACTCTGTGAGATGAATTAACAGAACACAGAGCAGTTTCTCAGAAAGCTTCTTTCAGTTTTGAACGGAAGATATTTCCTTTTTCACCATAGCCCTCTATGGGCTTCCAAATATCCTTTGCCAATTCCACAAGAACAGCCTTAGCGAAAAGGTTCTGAAGGGAAAGATGTAACTCTGTGAGATGAATTAACAGAACACAGAGCAGTTTCTCAAAGCTTCTTTCGAGTTTTCAACGGAAGATATTTCCTTTTTCACCATAGCCTCTATGGGCTTCCAAATATCCTTTGCCAATTCCAGAGTACAGCCTTAGCGAAAGGCTTCTTGAAGGGAAAGATGTAACTCTGGGAGATGAATTAACAGAACACAGAGCAGTTTCTCAAGCTTCTTTCCAGTTTTGAGCGGAAGATATTTCCTTTTTCACCACAGCTCTATGGGCTTCCAAATATCCTTTGCCAATTCCACAAGAACAGCCTTAGCGAAAGGCTTCTTGAAGGAAAGATGTAACTCTGTGAGATGAATTAACAGAACACAGAGCAGTTTCTCAGAAAGCTTCTTTCCAGTTTTGAGCGGAAGATATTTCCTTTTCACCATAGCCCTCTATGGGCTTCAAATATCCTTTGCCAATTCCACAAGAACAGACTTAGCGAAAGGCTTCTTGAAGGAAAGATGTAACTCTGTGAGATGAATTAACAGAACTCAGAGCAGTTTCTCAGAAAAGCTACTTTCCAGTTTTGAGCGGAAGATATTTCCTTTTCACCATAGCCCTCTATGGGCTTCCAAATATCCTTGCCAATTCCAGAGTACAGCCTTGCGAAAGGCTGTGAAGGGAAAGATGTAACTCTGTGAGATGAATTAACAGAACACAGAGCAGTTTCTCAGAAACTTCTTTCCAGTTTTGAGCGGAAGATATTTCCTTTTCACCACAGCCCTCTATGGGCTTCCAAATATCCTTGCCAATTCTACAAGAACAGCCTTAGCGAAAGGTTTCTTGAAGGAAAGATGTAACTCTGTGAGATGAATTAACAGAACACAGAGCAGTTTCTCAAGCTTCTTTCCAGTTTGAGCGGAAGATATTTCCTTTTTCACCATAGCCCTCTATGGGCTTCCAAATATCCTTTGCCAATTCCACAGGACAGCCTTAGCGAAGGCTTTTGAAGGAAAGATGTAACTCTGTGAGATGAATTAACAGAACACAGAGCAGTTTCTCAGAAAGCTTCTTTCCAGTTTTGAGCGGAAGATATTTCCTTTTTCACCATAGCCATCTATGGGCTTCCGAATATCCCTTTGCCAATTCCACAGGATCAGCCTTAGCGAAAGGCTTCTTGAGGAAAGATGTAACTCTGTGAGATGAATTAACAGAACACAGAGCAGTTTCTCAGAAAGATTCTTTCCAGTTTTGAGCGGAAGATATTTCCTTTTTCACCATAGCCCTCTATGGGCTTCGAATATCATTTGCCAATTCCACAAGAACAGCCTTAGCGAAAGGCTTCTTGAAGGAAAGATGTAACTCTCTGAGATGAATTAACAGAACACAGAGCAGTTTCTCAGAAAGCTTCTTTCCAGTTTTCAGCGGAAGATATTTCCTTTTTCACCATAGCCCTCTATGGGCTTCCAAATATCCCTTTGCCAATTCCACAGAACAGCCTTAGCGAAAGGCTTCTTGAAGGGAAAGATGTAACTCTGTGAGATGAATTAACAGAACACAGACAGTTTCTCAGAAAGCTTCTTTCCAGTTTTGAGCGGAAGATATTTCCTTTTCACCACCATAGCCTTCTATGGGCTTCCAAATATCCTTTGCCAATTCCACAAGAACAGCCTTAGCGAAAGGCTTCTTGAAGGGAAAGATGTAACTCTGTGAGATGAATTAACAGAACTGAGCAGTTTCTCAAGCTTCTTTCCAGTTTTGAGCGGAAGATATTTCCTTTTCACCATAGCCCTCTATGGGCTTGAAACATCCTTTTGCCAATTCCACAAGAACAGCCTTAGCGAAGGCTTTTGAAGGGAAAGATGTAACTCTGTGAGATGAATTAACAGAACACAGAGCAGTTTCTCAAGCTTCATTCCAGTTTTGAAGCAGAGATATTTCCTTTTTCACCATAGCCCTCTATGGGCTTGAAATATCCTTTGCCGAATTCCACAAAACAGCCTTAGCGAAGGCTTTTTGAAGGAAAGATGTAACTCTGTGAGATGAATTAACAGAACACAGAGCAGTTTCTCAGAAAGCTTCTTTCCAGTTTTGAACGGAAGATATTTCCTTTTTCACCATAGGCCTCTATGGGCTTCCAAATATCCTTTGCCAATTCACAAGAACAGCCTTAGCGAAAGGCTTCTTGAAGGAAAGATGTAACTCTTTGAGATGAATTAACAGAACACAGAGCAGTTTCTCAGAAGCTTCTTTCCAGTTTTGAACGGAAGATATTTCCTTTTCACCATAGCCCTCTATGGGCTTCCAAATATCCTTTGCCAATTCCACAAGAACAGCCTTAGCGAAAGGCTTCTTGAAGGAAAGATGTAACTCTGTGAGATGAATTAACAGAACACAGAGCAGTTTCTCAGAAAGCTTCTTTCCAGTTTTGAGCGGAAGATATTTCCTTTTTCACCATAGCCCTCTATAGGCTTCCAAATATCCTTTGAATCCCACAAGAACAGCCTTAGCGAAAGGCTTCTTGAAGGAAAGATGTAACTCTGTGAGATGAATTAACAGAACACAGAGCAGTTTCTCAAGAAAGCTTCTTTCCAGTTTTGAACGGAAGATATTTCCTTTTTCACCATAGCCCTCTATGGGCTTCCAAATATCCTTTGCCAATTCCACAAGAACAGCCTTAGCGAAGGCTTCTTGAAGGAAAGATGTAACTCTGTGAGATGAATTAACAGAACACAGAGCAGTTTCTCAAGCTTCTTTCCAGTTTTGAGAAGATATTTCCTTTTCACCATAGCCCTCTATGGGCTTCGAAATATCCCTTTGCCAATTCCACAAGAACAGCCTTAGCGAAAGGCTTCTTGAAGGGAAAGATGTAACTCTGTGAGATGAATTAACAGAACACAGAGCAGTTTCTCAGAAAGCTTCTTTCCAGTTTTGAGCGGAAGATATTTCCTTTTCACCATAGCCCTCTATGGGCTTCCAAATATCCCTTTGCCAATTCCACAAGAACAGCCTTAGCGAAGGCTGTGAAGGAAAGATGTAACTCTGTGAGATGAATTAACAGAACACAGAGCAGTTTCTCAAGCTTCTTTCCAGTTTTGAGCGGAAGATATTTCCTTTTTCACCATAGCACTCATGGGCTTCCAAATATCCTTGCCAATTCCACAAGAACAGCCTTAGCGAAAGGCTTGAAGGAAAGATGTAACTCTGTGAGATGAATTAACAGAACACAGAGCAGTTTGTCAAAGCTTCTTTCCAGTTTTGAGCGGAAGGTATTTCCTTTTCACCATAGCCCTCTATGGGCTTCCAAATATCCTTTATGATTCCACAAGAACAGCCTTAGCGAAAAGGCTTCTTGAAGGGAAAGATGTAACTCTGTGAGATGAATTAACAGAACACAGAGCAGTTTCTCAAGCTTCTTTCAGTTTTGAGCGGAAGATATTTCCTTTTCACCATAGCCCTCTATGGGCTTCAAATATCCTCTGCCAATTCACAAGAACAGCCTTAGCGAAAGGCTTCTTGAAGGAAGATGTAACTCTGTGAGATGAATTAACAGAACACAGAGCAGTTTCTCAAGCTTCTTTCCAGTTTTGAGCGGAAGATATTTCCTTTTTCACCATAGCCCTCTATGGGCTTAAATATCCTTTGCCAATTCCACAAAAGAACAGCCTTAGCGAAAGGCTGTGAAGGAAAGATGTAACTCTGTGAGATGAATTAACAGAACACAGAGCAGTTCTCGAAAGCTTCTTTCCAGTTTTGAGCGAAGATATTTCCTTTTCACCATAGCCCTCTATGTTTAAATATCCTTTAGAATCTGTTCCAAAAGAACAGCCGTGGCGAAAACCTTCTTGAAGGGAAAGATGTAACTCTGTGTGAGATAGTTAACAGAACACAGAGCAGTTTCTCAGAAAGCTTATTTCCAGTTTTGACGGAAGATATTTTCTTTTCACCATAGCCTCTATGGGCTTCTTCCAAATATCCCTTTGCCAAATCCACAAGAACAGCCTTAACGAAGGCTTCTTGCAGGGAAAGAATGTAACACTGTGAGATGAATTAACAGAACACAGAGCAGTTTCTCAGAAAGCTTCTTTCCAGTTTTGAGCGAGAAGATATTTCCTTTTTCTGTAGGCCTCTATGGGCTAAATATCCTTTGCCAATTCCACAGAACAGCCTTAGCGAAAGGCTTCTTGAAGGGAAAGATGTAACTCTGTGAGATGAATTAACAGAACACAGAGCAGTTTCTCAGAAAGCTTCTTCTTCCAGTTTTGAGCGGAAGATATTTCCTTTTTCACCATAGCCCTCTATGGGCTTCCAAACATCCCTTGGCCAATTCCACAAAAACAGCCTTAGCGGCTTTTTAAAGGGAAAGATGTAACTCTGTGAGATGAATTAACAGAACACAAACAGTTTCTCAGAAAGCTTCTTTCCAGTTTTGAGCGGAAGATATTTCCTTTTTCACCCATAGCCCTCTATGGGCTTCAAATATCCTTTGCAGATCCCACAAGAACAGCCTTAGCGAAGGCTTCTTGAAGGGAAAGATGTAAACTCTGTGAGATGAATTAACAGAACACAGAGCAGTTTCTCAGAATGCTTCTTTCCAGTTCTGAGCGGAAGATATTTCCTTTTTCACCATAGGCCTCTGGGCTTCCAAATATCCCTTTGCCATTCACAAGAACAGCCTTAGCGAAAGGCTTCTTGAAGGGAAAGATGTAACTCTTTGAGATGAATTAACAGAACACAGAGCAGTTTCTCAGAAAGCTTCTTTCCAGTTTTGAACGGAAGATATTTCCTTTTCACCATAGCCTCTATGGGCTTCAAACATCCTTTGCCAATTCCACAAAAACAGCCTTAGCGAAGGCTTTTAAAGGGAAAGATGTAACTCTGTGAGATGAATTAACAGAACACAGAGCAGTTTCTCAAGCTTCTTTCCAGTTTTGAACGGAAGATATTTCCTTTTTCACCATAGCCCTCTATGGGCCTTCCAAATATCCCTTTGCAATCCACAAGAACAGCTTAGCGAAGGCTTCTTGAAGGGAAAGATGTAACTCTGTGAGATGAATTAACAGAACACAGAGCAGTTTCTCAGAAAGCTTCTTTCCAGTATTGAGCGGAAGATATTTCCTTTTTCACCATAGCCCTCTATGGGCTTCCAAATATCCTTTGCCAATTCCACAAGAACAGCCTTAGCGAAGGCTTCTTGAAGGGAAAGATGTAACTCTGTGAGATGAATTAACAGAACACAGCAGTTTCTCAGAAAGCTTCTTTCCAGTTTTGAGCGGAAGATATTTCCTTTTTCACCATAGCCATCTATGGGCTTCCAAATATCCTTTGCCAATTCCACAGGATCAGCGTTAGCGAAAAGGCTTCTTGAAGGAAAGATGTAACTCTGTGAGATGAATTAACAGAACACAGAGCAGTTTCTCAGAAGATTCTTTCCAGTTTTGAGCGGAAGATATTTCCTTCTTCACCATAGCCCCCTATGGGCTTCAAATATCATTTTGCCAATTCCACAAGAACAGCCTTAGCGAAAGGCTTCTTGAGGAAAGATGTAACTCTCTTAGATGAATTAACAGAACACAGAGCAGTTTCTCAAGCTTCTTTCTAGTTTTCAACGGAAGATATTTCCTTTTTCACCATAGCCCTCTATGGGCTTCCAAATATCCCTTTGCGATTCCACAGGAACAGCCTTAGCGAAGGCTTCTTGAAGGAAGATGTAACTCTGTGAGATGAATTAACAGAACACAGAGCAGTTTCTCAGAAAGCTTCTTTCCAGTTTTGAGCGGAAGATGTTTCCTTTTTCACCATAGCCTCTATGGGCTTCCAAATATCACTTTGCCAATTCACAGGAACAGCCTTAGCGAAAGGCTTCTTGAAGGAAAGATGTAACTCTGTGAGATGAATTAACAGAACACAGAGCAGTTTCTCAGAAAGCTTCTTTCCAGTTTTGAACGGAAGATATTTCCTTTTTCACCATAGCCGTATGGGCTTCCAAATATCACTTCTACAATTCCACAAGAACAGCCTTAGCGAAAGGCTTCTTGAAGGGAAAGATTAACTCTGTGAGATGAATTAACAGAACTGAGAACAGTTTCTCAGAAAGCTTTTTCCAGTTTTGAACGGAAGATATTTCCTTTTCACCATAGCCTTCTATGGGCTCCAAATATCCATTTGCCAATTCCACAAGAACAGCCTTAGCGAAAGGCTTCTTGAGGGAAAGATGTAACTCTGTGAGATGAATTAACAGAACACAGAGCAGTTTCTCAGAAAGCTTCTTTCCAGTTTTGAACGGAAGATATTTCCTTTTTCACCATAGCTATGGGCTTCAAACATCCTTTGCTAATTCCACAAAAACAGCCTTAGCGAAAGGCTTTTTGAAGGGAAAGATGTAACTCTGTGAGATGAATTAACAGAACACAGAGCAGTTTCTCAGAAAGCTTCATTCCAGTTTTGAACAGAAGATATTTCCTTTTTCACCATAGCCCTCTATGGGCTTCCAAATATCCCTTTGCGAATCCCACAAGAACAGCCTTAGCGAAAGGCTTCTTGAAGGGAAAGATGTAACTCTGTGAGATGAATTAACAGAACACAGAGCAGTTTCTCAGAATGCTTCTTTCCAGTTCTGAACGGAAGATATTTCCTTTTTCACCATAGGCCTCTATGGGCTTCCAAATATCCCTTTGCCAATTCCACAAGAACAGCCTTAGCGAAAGGCTTCTTGAAGGGAAAGATGTAACTCTTTGAGATGAATTAACAGAACACAGAGCAGTTTCTCAGAAAGCTTCTTTCCAGTTTTGAACGGAAGATATTTCCTTTTTCACCATAGCCCTCTATGGGCTTCCAAACATCCCTTTGCCAATTCCACAAAAACAGCCTTAGCGAAAGGCTTTTTAAAGGGAAAGATGTAACTCTGTGATGAATTAACAGAACACAGAGCAGTTTCTCAGAAAGTTTCTTTCCAGTTTTGAACGGAAGATATTTCCTTTTCACCATAGCCCTATAGGCTTCCAAATATCCTTTGCGATCCCACAAGAACAGCCTTAGCGAAAGGCTTCTTGAAGGAAAGATGTAACTCTGTGACATGAATTAACAGAACACAGAGCAGTTTCTCAGAAAGCTTCTTTCCATTTTTGAACGGAAGATATTTCCTTTTCACCATAGGCCTCTATGGGCTTCCAAATATCCCTTTGCCAATTCCACAAGAACAGCCTTAGCGAAAGGCTTCTTGAAGGGAAAGATGTAACTCTGTGAGATGAATTAACAGAACACAGAGCAGTTTCTCAGAAAGCTTCTTTCCAGTTTTGAACGGAAGATATTTCCTTTTTCACCATAGCCCTCTATGGACTTCCAAATATCCTTGCCAATTCCACAAGAACAGCCTTAGCGAAAAGCTTCTTGAAGGAAAGATGTAACTCTGTGAGAGGAATTAACAGAACACAGAGCAGTTTCAGAAAGCTTTTTCCAGTTTTGAACGGAAGATATTTCCTTTTTCACCATAGCACTGTATGGGCTTCCAAATATCCTTTGCTAATTCCACAAGAACAGCCTTAGCGAAAGGCTTTTGAAGGGAAAGATGTAACTCTGTGAGATGAATTAACAGAACACAGAGCAGTTTGTCAGAAAGCTTCTTTCCAGTTTTGAACGGAAGGTATTTCCTTTTTCACCATAGCCCTCTATGGGCTTCCAAATATCCCTTGCCAATTCCACAAGAACAGCCTTAGCGAAGGCTTCTTGAAGGAAAGATGTAACTCTGTGAGATGAATTAACAGAACACAGAGAAGTTTCTCAGAAAGCTTCTTTTCAGTTTTGAACGGAAGATATTTCCTTTTTCACCATAGCCCTCTGGGCTTCCAAATATCCCTGCCAATTCCACAAGAACAGCCTTAGCGAAAGGCTTTTGAAGGAAAGATGTAACTCTGTGAGATGAATTAACAGAACACAGAGCAGTTTCTCAGAAAGCTTCTTTCCAGTTTTGAGCGGAAGATATTTGCCTTTTCACCATAGCCCTGTATGGGCTTCCAAATATCCTTTACATTCCACAAGAACAGCCTTAGCGAAAGGCTTCTTGAAGGAAAGATGTAACTGAGATGAATTAACAGAACACAGAGCAGTTTCTCAAGCTTCTTTCCAGTTTTGAACGGAAGATATTTTTTCACCATAGCCCTCTATAGGGCTTTTCAAACATCCCTTTGCCTGTTCCAAAAGAACACCCGTGGCGAAAGCCTTCTTGAAGGGAAAGATGTAACTCTGTGAGATGAATTAACAGAACACAGAGCAGTTTCTCAGAAAGCTTATTTCCAGTTTTGAACGGAAGATATTTTCTTTTTCACCATAGCCCTCTACGGTCTTCCAAATATCCCTTTGGTTAAATCCACAAGAACAGCCTTAACGAAAGGCTTCTTGCAGGGAAAGATGTAACACTGTGAGATGAATTAACAGAACACAGAGCAGTTTCTCAGAAAGCTTCTTTCCAGTTTTGAACGGAAGATATTTCCTTTTTCACCATAGGCCTCTATGGGCTTCTAAATATCCCTTTGCCAATTCCACAAGAACAGCCTTAGCGAAAGGCTTCTTGAAGGGAAAGATGTAACTCTGTGAGATGAATTAACAGAACACAGAGCAGTTTCTCAAGCTTCTTTCCAGTTTTGAGCGGAAGATATTTCCTTTTTCACCATAGCCCTCTATGGGCTTCCAAACATCCTTGGCCAATTCCACAAAACAGCCTTAGCGAAAGGCTTTTAAAGGAAAGATGTAACTCTGTGAGATGAATTAACAGAACACAGAGCAGTTTCTCAAGCTTCTTTCCAGTTTTGAGCGGAAGATATTTCCTTTTTCACCATAGCCCTCTATGGGCTTCCAAATATCCCTTTGGATCCCACAAGAACAGCCTTAGCGAAAGGCTTCTTGAAGGAAAGATGTAACTCTGTGACATGAATTAACAGAACACAGAGCAGTTTCTCAGAAAGCTTCTTTCCAGTTTTGAGCGGAAGATATTTCCTTTTCACCATAGGCCTCTATGGGCTTCCAAATATCCCTTTGCCAATTCCACAAGAACAGCCTTAGCGAAAGGCTTCTTGAAGGAAAGATGTAACTCTGTGAGATGAATTAACAGAACACAGAGCAGTTTCTCAGAAAGCTTCTTTCCAGTTTTGAGCGGAAGATATTTCCTTTTCACCATAGCCCTCTATGGGCTTCCAAATATCCTTTGCCAATTCCACAAGAACAGCCTTAGCGAAAGGCTTCTTGAAGGAAGATGTAACTCCGTGAGAGGAATTAACAGAACACAGAGCAGTTTCTCAGAAAGCTTCTTTCCAGTTTTGAGCGGAAGATATTTCCTTTTCACCATAGCACTGTATGGGCTTCAAATATCCCTTTGCCAATTCCACAAGAACAGCCTTAGTGAAGGCTTCTTGAAGGAAAGATGTAACTCTGTGAGATGAATTAACAGAACACAGAGCAGTTTGTCAAGCTTCTTTCCAGTTTTGAACGGAAGGTATTTCCTTTTCACCATAGCCCTCTATGGGCTTCCAAATATCCTTTGCCAATTCCACAAGAACAGCCTTAGCGAAAGGCTTCTTGAAGGGAAAGATGTAACTCTGTGAGATGAATTAACAGAACACAGAAGTTTCTCAAGCTTCTTTTCAGTTTTGAGCGGAAGATATTTCCTTTTTCACCATAGCCCTCTATGGGCTTCCAAATATCCTCTGCCAATTCCACAAGAACAGCCTTAGCGAAGGCTTCCTGAAGGGAAAGATGTAACTCTGTGAGATGAATTAACAGAACACAGAGCAGTTTCTCAGAAAACTTCTTTCCAGTTTTTAACGGAAGATATTTCCTTTTTCACCATAGCCCTCTATGGGCTTCCAAATATCCCTTTGCCAATTCCACAAGAACAGCCTTAGCGAAAGGCTTCTTTGAGGGAAAGATGTAACTCTGTGAGATGAATTAACAGAACACAGAGCAGTTTCTCAGAAAGCTTCTTTCTAGGTTTCAACGGAAGATACTTCCTTTTTCACCATAGCCCTCTATTGCCTTGCAAATGTCCCTTTGCCAATTCCACAAGAACAGCCTTAGCGAAAGGCTTCTTGAAGGGAAAGATGTAACTCTGTGAGATGAATTAACAGGAGCAGTTTCTCAGAAAGCTTCTTTCCAGTTTTGAACGGAAGATATTTCCTTTTTCACCATAGCCGTCTATGGGCTTCCAAATATCACTTTGCCAATTCCACAAGAACAGCCTTAGCGAAAGGCTTCTTGAAGGGAAAGATGTAACTCTGTGAGATGAATTAACAGAACTCAGAACAGTTTCTCAGAAAGCTTCTTTCCGTTTTGAACGGAAGATATTTCCTTTTTCACCATAGCCCTCTATGGGCTTCCAAATATCCCTTTGCCAATTCCACAAGAACAGCCTTAGCGAAAGGCTCCTTGAAGGAAAGATGTAACTCTGTGAGATGAATTAACAGAACACAGAGCAGTTTCTCAAGCTTCTTTCCAGTTTTTAACGGAAGTTATTTCCTTTTTCAATATCGCCATCTATGGGCTTCCAAATATCCCTTTGCCAATTCCACAGGAACAGCCTTAGCGAAAGGCTTCTTGAAGGGAAAGATGTAACTCTCTGAGATGAATTAACAGAACACAGAGCAGTTTCTCAGAAAGATTCTTTCCAGTTTTGAACGGAAGATATTTCCTTCTTCACCATAGCCCTCTATGGGCTTCCGAATATCATTTTGCCAATTCCACAAGAACAGCCTTAGCGAAAGGCTTCTTGTAGGGAAAGATGTAACTCTCTGAGATGAATTAACAGAACACAGAGCAGTTTCTCAGAAAGCTTCTTTCTAGTTTTCAACGGAAGATATTTCCTTTTTCACCATAGCCCTCTATGGGCTTGCAAATGTCCCTTTGCCAATTCCACAAGAACAGCCTTAGCGAAAGGCTTCTTGAAGGGAAAGATGTAACTCTGTGAGATGGATTAACAGAACACAGAGCAGTTTCTCAGAAAGCTTATTTCCAGTTTTGAACGGAAGATATTTCCTTTTTCACCATAGCCCTCTATTGGCTTCCAAATATCCCTTTGCCATCTAAACAAGAACAGCCTTAGCGAAAGGCTTCTTGAAGGGAAAGATGTAACTCTGTGAGATGAATTAACGGAACACAGAGCAGTTTCTCAGAAAGCTTCTTTCCAGTTTTGAACGGAAGATATTTCCTTTTTCACCATAGCCCTCTATGGGCTTCCAAATATCCCTTTGCGAATTCCACAAGAACAGCCTTAGCGAAAGTCTTCTTGAAGGAAAGATGTAACTCTGTGAGATGAATTAAACAGAACACAGAGCAGTTTCTCAGAAAGCTCTTTTCAGTTTTGAACGGAAGATAT
>JAKFHT010001749.1:0-24141 GCA_023783455.1 Erythrocebus patas | reverse complement strand
CCCATAGGGCTATGGTGAAAAATATCTTCCGTTCAAAACAGGAAAGAAGCTTTCTGAGAAACTGCTCTGTGTTCTGTTAATTCATCACACAGAGTTACATCTTTCCTTCAAGAAGCCTTTCGCTAAGGCTGTTCTTGTGGAACTGGCAAAGGATATTTGAAGCCCATAGAGGCTATGGTGAAAAATATCTTCCGTTCAAAACAGGAAAGAAGCTTTCTGAGAAACTGCTCTGTGTTCTGTTAATTCATCACACAGAGTTACATCTTTCCTTCAAGAAACCTTCGCTAAACCTGTCTTGTGGAATTGCCAAAGGATATTTGGAAGCCCATAGGGCTATGGTGAAAAGGAAATATCTTCCTTTCAAAACTGGAAAAAGCTTTCTGAGAAACTGCTCTATGTTCTGTTAATTCATCACACAGAGTTACATCTTTCCTTCAAAAGCCTTTCGCTAATGCTGTTCTTGTGGAATTGGCAAAGGGATATTTGGAAGCCCATAGAGGGCTATGGTGAAAAAGGAAATATCTTCCGTTCAAAACTGGAAAGAAGCTTTCTGAGAAACTGCTCTGTGTTCTGTAAATTCCTCTCACAGAGTTACATCTTTCCCTTCAAGAAACCTTTCGCTAAACCTGTCATTGTAGAATTGGCAAAGGGATATTTGGAAGAACATAGAGGGCTATGGTGAAAAAGGAAATATCTTCCGTTCAAAACAGGAAAGAAGCTTTCTGAGAAACTGCTCTGTGTTCTGTTAATTCATCACACAGAGTTACATCTTTCCCATCAAGAAGCATTTCGCTAAGTCTGTTCTTGTGGAATTGGCAAAGGGATATTTGGAAGCCCATAGAGGGCTATGGTGAAAAAGGAAATATCTTCCGTTCAAAACTGGAAAGAAGCTTTCTGAGAAACTGCTCTGTGTTCTGTTAATTCATCTCACAGAGTTACATCTTTCCCTTCAAGAAACCTTTCGCTAAACCTGTCCTTGTGGAATTGGCAAAGGGATATTTGGAAGCCCATAGAGGGCTATGGTGAAAAAGGAAATATCTTCCGTTCAAAACTGGAAAGAAGCTTTCTGAGAAACTGCTCTGTGTTCTGTTAATTCATCTCACAGAGTTACATCTTTCCTTCAAGAAACCTTTCGCTAAACCTGTTCTTGTGGAATTGCCAAAGGATATTTGGAAGCCCATAGAGGGCTATGGTGAAAAAGGAAATATCTTCCGCTTCAAAACTGGAAAGAAGCTTGAGAAACTGCTCTGTGTTCTGTTAATTCATCTCACAGAGTTACATCTTTCCCTTCAAGAAGCCTTTCGCTAAGGCTGTTCTTGTGGAATTGGCAAAGGGATATTTGGAAGCCCATAGAGGGCTATGGTGAAAAAGGAAATATCTTCCGTTCAAAACTGGAAAGAAGCTTTGTTAGAAACTGCTCTGTGTTCTCTTAATTCATCTCCCAGAGTTACATCTTTCCCTTCAAGAAGCCTTTCGCTAAGGCTGTTCTTGTGGAACTGGCAAAGGGATATTTGGAAGCCCATAGAGGGCTATGGTGAAAAAGGAAATATCTTCCGTTCAAAACTGGAAAGAAACTTGCTGAGAAACTGCTCTGTGTTCTGTTAATTCATCTCCCAGAGTTACATCTTTCCCTTCAAAAAGCCTTTCGCTAAGTCTGTTCTTGTGGAATTGGCAAGGGATATTTGGAAGCCCATAGAGGGCTATGGTGAAAAGGAAATATCTTCCGCTCAAAACTGGAAAGAAGCTTGAGAAACTGCTCTGTGTTCTGTTAATTCATCTCACAGAGTTACATCTTTCCCTCAAGAAGCCTTTCGCTAAGGCTGTTCTTGTGGAACTGGCAAAGGATATTTGGAAGCCCATAGAGGGCTATGGTGAAAAGGAAATATCTTCCGCTCAAAACTGGAAAGAAGCTTTCTGAGAAACTGCTCTGTGTTCTGTTAATTCATCTCAGAGAGTTACATCTTTCCCTTCAAGAAGCCTTTCGCTAATGCTGTTCTTGTGGAATTGGCAAGGATATTTGGAAGCCCATAGAGGGCTATGGTGAAAAGGAAATATCTTCCGCTCAAAACTGGAAAGAAGCTTGAGAAACTGCTCTGTGTTCTGTTAATTCATCTCACAGAGTTACATCTTTCCTTCAAAACCTTCGCTAAACCTGTTCTTGTGGAATTGGCAAAGGGATATTTGGAAGCCCATAGAGGGCTATGGTGAAAAGGAAATATCTTCCGCTTCAAAACTGGAAAGAAGCTTTCTGAGAAACTGCTCTGTGTTCTGTTAATTCATCACACAGAGTTACATCTTTCCCTTCAAGAAGCATTTCGCTAAGTCTGTTCTTGTGGAATTGGCAAAGGGATATTTGGAAGCCCATAGAGGGCTATGGTGAAAAGGAAATATCTTCCGCTCAAAACTGGAAAGAAGCTTTCTGAGAAACTGCTCTGTGTTCTGTTAATTCATCTCACAGAGTTACATCTTTCCCTTCAAGAAACCTTTCGCTAATGCTGTTCTTGTGGAATTGGCAAAGGGATATTTGGAAGCCCATAGAGGGCTATGGTGAAAAAGGAAATATCTTCCGTTCAAAACTGGAAAGAAGCTTTCTGAGAAACTGCTCTGTGTTCTGTAAATTCATCTCACAGAGTTACATCTTTCCCTTCAAGAAACCTTTCGCTAAACCTGTCATTGTAGAATTGGCAAAGGGATATTTGGAAGCCCATAGAGGGCTATGGTGAAAAAGGAAATATCTTCCGTTCAAAACAGGAAAGAAGCTTTCTGAGAAACTGCTCTGTGTTCTGTTAATTCATCACACAGAGTTACATCTTTCCCTTCAAGAAGCATTTCGCTAAGTCTGTTCTTGTGGAATTGGCAAAGGGATATTTGGAAGCCCATAGAGGGCTATGGTGAAAAAGGAAATATCTTCCGCTTCAAAACTGGAAAAAGCTTTCTGAGAAACTGCTCTGTGTTCTGTTAATTCATCTCACAGAGTTACATCTTTCCCTTCAAGAAACCTTTCGCTAAACCTGTCCTTGTGGAATTAGGGATATTTGGAAGCCCATAGAGGGCTATGGTGAAAAGGAAATATCTTCCGTTCAAAACTGGAAAGAAGCTTTCTGAGAAACTGCTCTGTGTTCTGTTAATTCATCTCACAGGTTACATCTTTCCCTCAAGAAGCCTTTCGCTATGGCTGTTCTTGTGGAACTGGCAAAGGATATTTGGAAGCCCATAGAGGCTATGGTGAAAAGGAAATATCTTCCGCTCAAAACTTTAAAGAAGCTTTGTTAGAAACTGCTCTGTGTTCTCTTAATTCATCTCCCAGAGTTACATCTTTCCCTTCAAGAAGCCTTTCGCTAAGGCTGTTCTTGTGGAACTGGCAAAGGGATATTTGGAAGCCCATAGAGGGCTATGGTGAAAAAGGAAATATCTTCCGTTCAAAACTGGAAAGAAGCTTTCTGAGAAACTGCTCTGTGTCCTGTTAATTCATCTCACAGAGTTACATCTTTCCCTTCAACAAGCCTTTCGCTAAGGCTCTTCTTGTGGAACTCTCAAAGGGATATTTGGAAGCCCATAGAGGGCTATGGTGAAAAAGGAAATATCTTCCGTTCAAAACTGGAAAGAAGCTTTCTGAGAAACTGCTCTGTGTTCTGTTAATTCATCTCACAGAGTTACATCTTTCCTTCCAAGAAGCCTTTCGCTATGGCTGTTCTTGTGGAACTGGCAAAGGGATATTTGGAAGCCCATAGAGGGCTATGGTGAAAAAGGAAATATCTTCCGTTCAAAACTGGAAAGAAGCTTTCTGAGAAACTGCTCTGTGTTCTGTTAATTCATCTCCCAGAGTTACATCTTTCCCTCAAGAAGCCTTTCGCTAAGGCTGTTCTTGTGGAATTGGCAAAGGGATATTTGGAAACCCATAGAGGGCTATGGTGAAAAAGGAAATATCTTCCGTTCAAAACTGGAAAGAAGCTTTCTGAGAAACTGCTCTGTGTTCTGTTAATTCATCTCCGGAGTTACATCTTTCCTTTCAAGACGCCTTTTGGAAAGGCTGTTCTTGTGGAATTGGCAAAGGGATATTTGGAAGCCAATAGAGGGTTATGGTGAAAAAGGAATTATCTTCCGTTCAAAACTGGAAAGAAGCTTTCTGAGAAACTGCTTTGTGTTCTGTTAATTCATCTCCCAGAGTTACATCTTTCCCTTCAAGAAGTCTTTCCCTAAGGCTCTTATTGTGGAATTGGCAAAGTGATATTCGGAAGCCCATGGAGGGCTATGGTGAAGAAGGAAATATCTTCCGTTCAAAACTGGAAAGAAGCTTTCTGAGAAACTGCTCTGTGTTCTGTTAATTCATCTCACAGAGTTACATCTTTCCCTTCAAGAAGCCTTTCGCTAATGCTGTTCTTGTGGAATTGGCAAAGGATTTTGGAAGCCCATAGAGGCTATGGTGAAAAAGGAAATATCTTCCGTTCAAAACTGGAAAGAAGCTTTCTGAGAAACTGCTCTGTGTTCTGTTAATTCATCTCACAGAGTTACATCTTTCCTTCAAGAAGCCTTTCGCTAAGGCTGTTCTTGTGGAATTGGCAAAGGATTTTGGAAGCCCATAGAGGGCTATGGTGAAAAGGAAATATCTTCCGTTCAAAACTGGAAAGAAGCTTGAGAAACTGCTCTGTGTTCTGTTAATTCATCTCACAGAGTTACATCTTTCCTTCAAAAGCCTTTCGCTAAGTCTGTTCTTGTGGAATTGGCAAAGGGATATTTGGAAGCCCATAGAGGGCGATGGTGAAAAAGTAAATATCTTCCGTTCAATTCTGGAAAGAAGCTTTCTGAGAAACTGCTCTGTGTTCTGTTAATTCATTTCACAGAGTAACATCTTTCCCTTCAAGAAGCCTTTCGCTAAGGCTGGTCTTGTGGAATTGGCAAAGGGATATTTGGAAGCCCATAGAGGGCTATGGTGAAAAAGGAAATATCTTCCGTTCAAAACTGGAAAGAAGCTTTCTGAGAAACTGCTCTGTGTTCTGTTAATTCATCTCAAAGAGATACATCTTTCCCTTCAAGAAGCCTTTCGCTAAGGAAGTTCTTGTGGAATTGGCACAGGGATATTTGGAAGCCCATAGAGGGCTATGGTGAAAAAGGAAATATCTTCCGTTCAAAACTGGAAAGAAACTTTCTGAGAAACTGCTCTGTGTTCTGTTAATTCATCTCCGGAGTTACATCTTTCTCTTCAAAAAGCCTTTCGCTAAGGCTGTTCTTGTGGAATTGGCAAAGGGATATTTGGAAGCCCATAGAGGTCTATGGTGAAAAAGGAAATATCTTCCGTTCAAAACTGGAAAGAAGCTTTCTGAGAAACTGCTCTGTGTTCTGTTAATTCATCTCACAGAGTTACATCTTTCCTTTCAAGAAGCCTTTCGGAAAGGCTGTTCTTGTGGAATTGGCAAAGGATATTTGGAAGCCAATAGAGGGTATGGTGAAAAAGGAATTATCTTCCGTTCAAAACTGGAAAGAAGCTTTCTGAGAAACTGCTCTGTGTTCTGTTAATTCATCTCACAGAGTTACATCTTTCCCTTCAAGAAGCCTTTCGCTAAGGCTGTTCTTGTGGAATTGGCAAAGTGATATTTGGAAGGCTATAGAGGGCTATGGTGAAAAAGGAAATAGCTTCCGTTCAAAACTGGAAAGAAGCTTTCTGAGAAACTGCTCTGTGTTCTGTTAATTCATCTCACAGAGTTACATCTTTCCCTTCAAGAAGCCTTTCGCTAAGGCTGTTCTTGTGGAATTGGCAAAGGGATGTTTGGAAGCCCATAGAGTTCTATGGTGAAAAAGGAAATATCTTCCGTTCAAAACTGGAAAGAAGCTTTCTGAGAAACTGCTCTGTGTTCTGTCAACTCATCTCCCAGAGTTACATCCTTCCCTTCAAGAAACCATTCGCTAAGGCTGTTCTTGTGGAATTGGCAAAGGGATATTTGGAAGCCCATAGAGGGCTATGGTGAAAAAATATCTTCCGTTCAAAACTGGAAAGAAGCTTGAGAAACTGCTCTGTGTTCTGTTAATACATCTCACAGAGTTACATCTTTCCCTTCAAGAAGCCTTTCGCTAAGGCTGTTCCTGTGGAATTGGCAAAGGGATATTTGGAAGCCCATAGAGGGCTATGGTGAAAAAGGAAATATCTTCCGTTCAAAACTGGAAAGAAGCTTTCTGAGAAACTGCTCTGTGTTCTGTTAATTCATCTCACAGAGTTACATCTTTCCCTTCAAGAAGCCTTTCGCTAAGGCTGTTCTTGTGGAACTGGCAAAGGATATTTGGAAGCCCATAGAGGGCTATGGTGAAAAAGGAAATATCTTCCGTTCAAAACTGGAAAGAAACTTTCTGAGAAACTGCTCTGTGTTCTGTTAATTCATCTCCCAGAGTTACATCTTTCCCTTCAAGAAGCCTTTCGCTAAGGCTGTTCTTGTGGAATTGGCAAAGGATATTTGGAAGCCCATGGAGGGCTATGGTGAAGAAGGAAATATCTTCCTTTCAAAACTGGAAAGAAACTTTCTGAGAAACTGCTCTGTGTTCTGTTAATTCATCTCACAGAGTTACATCTTTCCTTCAAGAAGCCTTTCGCTAAGGCTGTTCTTGTGGAATTGGCAAAGGATATTTGGAAGCCCATAGAGGCTATGGTGAAAAGGAAATATCTTCCGTTCAAAACTGGAAAGAAGCTTTCTGAGAAACTGCTCTATGTTCTGTTAATTCATCTCCCAGAGTTACATCTTTCCTTCAAGAAACCTTTCGCTAAGGCTGTTCTTGTGGAATTGCAAAGGATATTTGGAAGCCCATAGAGGGCTATGGTGAAAAAGGAAATATCTTCCGCTCAAAACTGGAAAGAAGCTTTCTGAGAAACTGCTCTGTGTTCTGTTAATTCATCTCAGAGTTACATCTTTCCTTCAAGAAGCCTTCGCTAAGGCTCTTCTTGTGGAATTAGCAAAGGATATTTGGAAGCCCATAGAGGGCTATGGTGAAAAAAATATCTTCCTTTCAAAACTGGAAAGAAGCTTTCTGAGAAACTGCTCTGTGTTCTGTTAATTCATCTCAGAGAGTTACATCTTTCCTTCAAGAAGCCTTTCGCTAATGCTGTTCTTGTGGAATTGGCAAAGGATATTTGGAAGCCCATAGAGGGCTATGGTGAAAAAGGAAATATCTTCCGTTCAAAACTGGAAAGAAGCTTTCTGAGAAACTGCTCTGTGTTCTGTAATTCATCTCACAGAGTTACATCTTTCCTTCAAGAAACCTTCGCTAAACCTGTCCTTGTGGAATTGGCAAAGGATATTTGGAAGCCCATAGAGGGCTATGGTGAAAAAGGAAATATCTTCCGCTCAAAACTGGAAAGAAGCTTTCTGAGAAACTGCTCTGTGTTCTGTTAATTCATCTCACAGAGTTACATCTTTCCTTCAAGAAGCCTTCGCTAAGGCTCTTCTTGTGGAATTGGCAAAGGATATTTGGAAGCCCATAGAGGGCTATGGTGAAAAAGGAAATATCTTCCGTTCAAAACTGGAAAGAAGCTTTCTGAGAAACTGCTCTGTGTTCTGTTAATTCATCACACAGAGTTACATCTTTCCTTCAAGAAGCCTTCGCTAAGGCTGTTCTTGTGGAATTGCAAAGGATATTTGGAAGCCCATAGAGGGCTATGGTGAAAAAGGAAATATCTTCCGTTCAAAACTGGAAAGAAGCTTTCTGAGAAACTGCTCTGTGTTCTGTTAATTCATCTCACAGAGTTACATCTTTCCCTCAAGAAGCCTTTCGCTAAGGCTGTTCTTGTGGAACTGGCAAAGGATATTTGGAAGCCCATAGAGGGCTATGGTGAAAAAGGAAATATCTTCCGTTCAAAACTGGAAAGAAGCTTTCTGAGAAACTGCTCTGTGTTCTGTTAATTCATCTCACAGAGTTACATCTTTCCCTTCAAAAGCCTTTCGCTAATGCTGTTCTTGTGGAATTGGCAAAGGATATTTGGAAGCCCATAGAGGGCTATGGTGAAAAAGGAAATATCTTCCGCTTCAAAACTGGAAAGAAGCTTGAGAAACTGCTCTGTGTTCTGTAAATTCATCTCACAGAGTTACATCTTTCCTTCAAGAAGCCTTTCGCTAAGGCTGTTCTGTGGAATTGGCAAAGGATATTTGGAAGCCCATAGAGGGCTATGGTGAAAAGGAAATATCTTCCGTTCAAAACTGGAAAGAAGCTTTCTGAGAAACTGCTCTGTGTTCTGTTAATTCATCACAGAGTTACATCTTTCCCTTCAAGAAGCATTTCGCTAAGTCTGTTCTTGTGGAATTGGCAAAGGATATTTGGAAGCCCATAGAGGCTATGGTGAAAAGGAAATATCTTCCGTTCAAAACTGGAAAGAAGCTTTCTGAGAAACTGCTCTGTGTTCTGTTAATTCATCTCACAGAGTTACATCTTTCCTTCAAGAAGTTTTCGCTAAACCTGTCCTTGTGGAATTGGCAAAGGATATTTGGAAGCCCATAGAGAGGCTATGGTGAAAAAGGAAATATCTTCCGTTCAAAACTGGAAAGAAGCTTGAGAAACTGCTCTGTGTTCTGTTAATTCATCTCACAGAGTTACATCTTTCCTTCAAGAAGCCTTCCGTTAAGGCTCTTCTTGTGGAATTGGCAAAGGATATTTGGAAGCCCATAGAGGGCTATGGTGAAAAGGAAATATCTTCCGCTTCAAAACTGGAAAGAAGCTTTCTGAGAAACTGCTCTGTGTTCTGTTAATTCATCACACAGAGTTACATCTTTCCTTCAAGCCTTTCGCTAAGTCTGTTCTTGTGGAATTGGCAAAGGATATTTGGAAGCCCATAGAGGGCTATGGTGAAAAGGAAATATCTTCCGTTCAAAACTGGAAAGAAGCTTTCTGAGAAACTGCTCTGTGTTCTGTTAATTCATCTCACAGAGTTACATCTTTCCTTCAAAAGCCTTTCGCCAAGGCTGTTCTTGTGGAATTGGCAAAGGATATTTGGAAGCCCATAGAGGGCTATGGTGAAAAGGAAATAGCTTCCGTTCAAAACTGGAAAGAAGCTTGAGAAACTGCTCTGTGTTCTGTTAATTCATCTCACAGAGTTACATCTTTCCCTTCAAGCCTTTCGCTAAGGCTGTTCTTGTGGAATTAGCAAAGGATATTTGGAAGCCCATAGAGGGCTATGGTGAAAAAGGAAATATCTTCCGTTCAAAACTGGAAAGAAGCTTGAGAAACTGCTCTGTGTTCTCTTAATTCATCTCACAGAGTTACATCTTTCCTTCAAGAAGCCTTTCGCTAAGGCTGTTCTTGTGGAACTGGCAAAGGATATTTGAAGCCCATAGAGGGCTATGGTGAAAAGGAAATATTTTCCGTTCAAAACTGGAAAGAAACTTGCTGAGAAACTGCTCTGTGTTCTGTTAATTCATCTCCCAGAGTTACATCTTTCCCTTCAAAAGCCTTTCGCTAATGCTGTTCTTGTGGAATTGGCAAAGGATATTTGGAAGCCCATAGAGGGCTATGGTGAAAAGGAAATATCTTCCGCTCAAAACTGGAAAGAAGCTTTCTGAGAAACTGCTCTGTGTTCTGTTAATTCATCTCACAGAGTTACATCTTTCCTCAAGAAGCCTTCGCTATGGCTGTTCTTGTGGAACTGGCAAAGGATATTTGGAAGCCCATAGAGGGCTATGGTGAAAAAGGAAATATCTTCCGCTCAAAACTGGAAAGAAGCTTTCTGAGAAACTGCTCTGTGTTCTGTTAATTCATCTCACAGAGTTACATCTTTCCTTCAAGAAGCCTTTCGCTAATGCTGTTCTTGTGGAATTGGCAAAGGATATTTGGAAGCCCATAGAGGGCTATGGTGAAAAGGAAATATCTTCCGTTCAAAACTGGAAAGAAGCTTTCTGAGAAACTGCTCTGTGTTCTGTTAATTCATCTCACAGAGTTACATCTTTCCTTCAAGAAACCTTTCGCTAAACCTGTTCTTGTGGAATTGGCAAAGGATATTTGGAAGCCCATAGAGGGCTATGGTGAAAAAGGAAATATCTTCCGTTCAAAACTGGAAAGAAGCTTTCTGAGAAACTGCTCCGTGTTCTGTTAATTCATCTCACAGAGTTACATCTTTCCCTTCAAGAAGCCTTTCGCTAAGGCTGTTCTTGTGGAATTGGCAAAGGATATTTGGAAGCCCATAGAGGCTATGGTGAAAAGGAAATATCTTCCGTTCAAAACTGGAAAGAAGCTTTCTGAGAAACTGCTCTGTGTCCTGTTAATTCATCTCACAGAGTTACATCTTTCCTTCAAGAAGCCTTTCGCTAAGGCTGTTCTTGTGGAATTGGCAAAGGATATTTGGAAGCCCATAGAGGGCTATGGTGAAAAGGAAATATCTTCCGTTCAAAACTGGAAAGAAGCTTTCTGAGAAACTGCTCTGTGTTCTGTTAATTCATCTCACAGAGTTACATCTTTCCCTTCAAGAAGCCTTTCGCTATGGCTGTTCTTGTGGAATTGGCAAGGATATTTGGAAGCCCATAGAGGGCTATGGTGAAAAGGAAATATCTTCCGCTCAAAACTGGAAAGAAGCTTTCTGAGAAACTGCTCTGTGTTCTGTTAATTCATCTCACAGAGTTACATCTTTCCTCAAGAAGCCTTTCGCTAAGGCTGTTCTTGTGGAATTGGCAAGGGATATTTGGAAGCCCATAGAGGGCTATGGTGAAAAAGGAAATATCTTCCGCTCAAAACTGGAAAGAAGCTTTCTGAGAAACTGCTCTGTGTTCTGTTAATTCATCTCACAGAGTTACATCTTTCCCTTCAAGCCTTTCGCTAAGGCTGTTCTTGTGGAATTGGCAAGGATATTTGGAAGCCCATAGAGGGCTATGGTGAAAAAGGAAATATCTTCCGTTCAAAACTGGAAAGAAGCTTGAGAAACTGCTCTGTGTTCTGTTAATTCATCTCACAGAGTTACATCTTTCCTTCAAGAAGCCTTCGCTAAGTCTGTTCTTGTGGAATTGGCAAAGGATATTTGGAAGCCCATAGAGGGCTATGGTGAAAAAGGAAATATCTTCCGCTCAAAACTGGAAAGAAGCTTGAGAAACTGCTCTGTGTTCTGTTAATTCATCTCACAGAGTTACATCTTTCCCTTCAAGAAGCCTTCGCTAAGTCTGTTCTTGTGGAATTGGCAAAGGATATTTGGAAGCCCATAGAGGGCTATGGTGAAAAAGGAAATATCTTCCGCTCAAAACTGGAAAGAAGCTTTCTGAGAAACTGCTCTGTGTTCTGTTAATTCATCTCACAGAGTTACATCTTTCCTTCAAGAAGCCTTTCGCTAAGGCTGTTCTTGTGGAATTGGCAAAGGATATTTGAAGCCCATAGAGGGCTATGGTGAAAAAGGAAATATCTTCCGCTCAAAACTGGAAAGAAGCTTTCTGAGAAACTGCTCTGTGTTCTGTTAATTCATCTCACAGAGTTACATCTTTCCTTCAAGAAGCCTTTCGCTAAGGCTGTTCTTGTGGAATTGGCAAGGGATATTTGGAAGCCCATAGAGGGCTATGGTGAAAAAGGAAATATCTTCCGTTCAAAACTGGAAAGAAGCTTGAGAAACTGCTCTGTGTTCTGTTAATTCATCTCACAGAGTTACATCTTTCCTTCAAGAAGCCTTTCGCTAAGGCTGTTCTTGTGGAATTGGCAAAGGATATTTGGAAGCCCATAGAGGGCTATGGTGAAAAAGGAAATATCTTCCGTTCAAAACTGGAAAGAAACTTGCTTGAGAAACTGCTCTGTGTTCTGTTAATTCATCTCCCAGAGTTACATCTTTCCTTCAAGAAGCCTTCGCTAAGTCTGTTCTTGTGGAATTGGCAAAGGATATTTGGAAGCCCATAGAGGGCTATGGTGAAAAAGGAAATATCTTCCGTTCAAAACTGGAAAGAAGCTTTCTGAGAAACTGCTCTGTGTTCTGTTAATTCATCTCACAGAGTTACATCTTTCCCTTCAAGAAGCCTTTCGCTAAACTGTTCTTGTGGAATTGGCAAAGGGATATTTGGAAGCCCATAGAGGGCTATGGTGAAAAAGGAAATATCTTCCGTTCAAAACTGGAAAGAAGCTTTCTGAGAAACTGCTCTGTGTTCTGTTAATTCATCTCACAGAGTTACATCTTTCCCTTCAAGAAGCCTTTCGCTAATGCTGTTCTTGTGGAATTGGCAAAGGGATATTTGGAAGCCCATAGAGGGCTATGGTGAAAAAGGAAATATCTTCCGTTCAAAACTGGAAAGAAGCTTTCTGAGAAACTGCTCTGTGTTCTGTAAATTCATCTCACAGAGTTACATCTTTCCCTTCAAGAAACCTTTCGCTAAACCTGTCCTTGTGGAATTGGCAAAGGGATATTTGGAAGCCCATAGAGGGCTATGGTGAAAAAGGAAATATCTTCCGTTCAAAACTGGAAAGAAGCTTTCTGAGAAACTGCTCCGTGTTCTGTTAATTCATCACACAGAGTTACATCTTTCCCTTCAAGAAGCCTTTCGCTAAGTCTGTTCTTGTGGAATTGGCAAAGGATATTTGGAAGCCCATAGAGGGCTATGGTGAAAAGGAAATATCTTCCGCTCAAAACTGGAAAGAAGCTTTCTGAGAAACTGCTCTGTGTTCTGTTAATTCATCTCACAGAGTTACATCTTTCCTTCAAAAAGCCTTCGCTAAGGCTGTTCTTGTGGAATTGGCAAAGGATATTTGGAAGCCCATAGAGGGCTATGGTGAAAAGGAAATATCTTCCGCTCAAAACTGGAAAGAAGCTTGAGAAACTGCTCTGTGTTCTGTTAATTCATCTCACAGAGTTACATCTTTCCCTCAAGAAGCCTTTCGCTATGGCTGTTCTTGTGGAACTGGCAAAGGATATTTGGAAGCCCATAGAGGCTATGGTGAAAAGGAAATATCTTCCGTTCAAAACTGGAAAGAAGCTTTCTGAGAAACTGCTCTGTGTTCTGTTAATTCATCTCACAGAGTTACATCTTTCCTTCAAGAAGCCTTCGCTATGGCTGTTCTTGTGGAATTGGCAAAGGATATTTGGAAGCCCATAGAGGGCTATGGTGAAAAGGAAATATCTTCCGCTCAAAACTGGAAAGAAGCTTTCTGAGAAACTGCTCTGTGTTCTGTTAATTCATCTCACAGAGTTACATCTTTCCTTCAAGAAGCCTTTCGCTAATGCTGTTCTTGTAGAATTGGCAAGGGATATTTGGAAGAACATAGAGGGCTATGGTGAAAAAGGAAATATCTTCCGTTCAAAACAGGAAAGAAGCTTTCTGAGAAACTGCTCTGTGTTCTGTTAATTCATCACACAGAGTTACATCTTTCCCATCAAGAAGCATTTCGCTAAGTCTGTTCTTGTGGAATTGGCAAAGGGATATTTGGAAGCCTATAGAGGGCTATGGTGAAAAAGGAAATATCTTCCGTTCAAAACTGGAAAGAAGCTTTCTGAGAAACTGCTCTGTGTTCTGTTAATTCATCTCACAGAGTTACATCTTTCCCTTCAAGAAACCTTTCGCTAAACCTGTCCTTGTGGAATTGGCAAAGGGATATTTGGAAGCCCATAGAGGGCTATGGTGAAAAAGGAAATATCTTCCGTTCAAAACTGGAAAGAAGCTTTCTGAGAAACTGCTCTGTGTTCTGTTAATTCACCTCACAGAGTTACATCTTTCCTTCAAAAGGCTCTTCTTGTGGAATTGCCAAAGGGATATTTGGAAGCCCATAGAGGGCTATGGTGAAAAAGGAAATATCTTCCGTTCAAAACTGGAAAGAAGCTTTCTGAGAAACTGCTCTGTGTTCTGTTAATTCATCACACAGAGTTACATCTTTCTCTTCAAGAAGCCTTTCGCTAAGTCTGTTCTTGTGGAATTGGCAAAGGGATATTTGGAAGCCCATAGAGGGCTATGGTGAAAAAGGAAATATCTTCCGTTCAAAACTGGAAAGAAGCTTTCTGAGAAACTGCTCTGTGTTCTGTTAATTCATCTCACAGAGTTACATCTTTCCCTTCAAGAAGCCTTCCGTTAAGGCTCTTCTTGTGGAATTGCCAAAGGGATATTTGGAAGCCCATAGAGGGCTATGGTGAAAAAGGAAGTAGCTTCCGTTCAAAACTGGAAAGAAGCTTTCTGAGAAACTGCTCTGTGTTCTGTTAATTCATCTCACAGAGTTACATCTTTCCCTTCAAGAAGCCTTTCGCTAAGGCTGTTCTTGTGGAATTGGCAAAGGATATTTGGAAGCCCATAGAGGGCTATGGTGAAAAAGGAAATATCTTCCGCTCAAAACTGGAAAGAAGCTTTGTTGAGAAACTGCTCTGTGTTCTGTTAATTCATCTCCCAGAGTTACATCTTTCCTTCAAAAGCCTTTCGCTAAGGCTGTTCTTGTGGAACTGGCAAAGGGATATTTGGAAGCCCATAGAGGGCTATGGTGAAAAAGGAAATATCTTCCGTTCAAAACTGGAAAGAAACTTGCTGAGAAACTGCTCTGTGTTCTGTTAATTCATCTCCCAGAGTTACATCTTTCCCTTCAAAAAGCCTTTCGCTAAGTCTGTTCTTGTGGAATTGGCAAAGGGATATTTGGAAGCCCATAGAGGGCTATGGTGAAAAAGGAAATATCTTCCGTTCAAAACTGGAAAGAAGCTTTCTGAGAAACTGCTCTGTGTTCTGTTAATTCACCTCACAGAGTTACATCTTTCCCTCCAAGAAGCCTTTCGCTATGGCTGTTCTTGTGGAACTGGCAAAGGGATATTTGGAAGCCCATAGAGGGCTATGGTGAAAAAGGAAATATCTTCCGTTCAAAACTGGAAAGAAGCTTTCTGAGAAACTGCTCTGTGTTCTGTTAATTCATCTCACAGAGTTACATCTTTCCCTTCAAGAAGCCTTTCGCTAATGCTGTTCTTGAGGAATTGGCAAAGGATATTTGGAAGCCCATAGAGGGCTATGGTGAAAAAGGAAATATCTTCCGCTTCAAAACTGGAAAGAAGCTTGAGAAACTGCTCTGTGTTCTGTTAATTCATCTCACAGAGTTACATCTTTCCTTCAAGAAGCCTTCGCTAAACCTGTCCTTGTGGAATTGGCAAAGGGATATTTGGAAGCCCATAGAGGGCTATGGTGAAAAAGGAAATATCTTCCGTTCAAAACTGGAAAGAAGCTTTCTGAGAAACTGCTCCGTGTTCTGTTAATTCATCACACAGAGTTACATCTTTCCCTTCAAGAAGCCTTTCGCTAAGTCTGTTCTTGTGGAATTGGCAAAGGGATATTTGGAAGCCCATAGAGGGCTATGGTGAAAAAGGAAATATCTTCCGTTCAAAACTGGAAAGAAGCTTTCTGAGAAACTGCTCTGTGTCCTGTTAATTCATCTCACAGAGTTACATCTTTCCCTTCAAGAAGCCTTTCGCTAAGGCTCTTCTTGTGGAATTGCCAAAGGGATATTTGGAAGCCCATAGAGGGCTATGGTGAAAAAGGAAATATCTTCCGTTCAAAACTGGAAAGAAGCTTTCTGAGAAACTGCTCTGTGTTCTGTTAATTCATCTCACAGAGTTACATCTTTCCCTCCAAGAAGCCTTTCGCTATGGCTGTTCTTGTGGAACTGGCAAAGGGATATTTGGAAGCCCATAGAGGGCTATGGTGAAAAAGGAAATATCTTCCGTTCAAAACTGGAAAGAAGCTTTCTGAGAAACTGCTCTGTGTTCTGTTAATTCATCTCCCAGAGTTACATCTTTCCCTCAAGAAGCCTTTCGCTAAGGCTGTTCTTGTGGAATTGGCAAAGGGATATTTGGAAACCCATAGAGGGCTATGGTGAAAAAGGAAATATCTTCCGTTCAAAACTGGAAAGAAGCTTTCTGAGAAACTGCTCTGTGTTCTGTTAATTCATCTCCGGAGTTACATCTTTCCTTTCAAGACGCCTTTTGGAAAGGCTGTTCTTGTGGAATTGGCAAAGGGATATTTGGAAGCCAATAGAGGGTTATGGTGAAAAAGGAATTATCTTCCGTTCAAAACTGGAAAGAAGCTTTCTGAGAAACTGCTCTGTGTTCTGTTAATTCATCTCCCAGAGTTACATCTTTCCCTTCAAGAAGTCTTTCCCTAAGGCTCTTATTGTGGAATTGGCAAAGTGATATTCGGAAGCCCATGGAGGGCTATGGTGAAGAAGGAAATATCTTCCTTTCAAAACTGGAAAGAAGCTTTCTGAGAAACTGCTCTGTGTTCTGTTAATTCATCTCACAGAGTTACATCTTTCCCTTCAAGAAGCCTTTCGCTAAGGCTGTTCTTGTGGAATTGGCAAAGGGATTTTTGGAAGCCCATAGAGGGCTATGGTGAAAAAGGAAATATCTTCCGTTCAAAACTGGAAAGAAGCTTTCTGAGAAACTGCTCTGTGTTCTGTTAATTCATCTCACAGAGTTACATCTTTCCCTTCAAGAAGCCTTTCGCTAAGGCTCTTCTTGTGGAATTGGCAAAGGGATATTTGGAAGCCCATAGAGGGCTATGGTGAAAAAGGAAATATCTTCCGTTCAAAACTGGAAAGAAGCTTTCTGAGAAACTGCTCTGTGTTCTGTTAATTCATCTCACAGAGTTACATCTTTCCCTTCAAGAAGCCTTTCACTAAGTCTGTTCTTGTGGAATTGGCAAAGGGATATTTGGAAGCCCATAGAGGGCGATGGTGAAAAAGTAAATATCTTCCGTTCAATTCTGGAAAGAAGCTTTCTGAGAAACTGCTCTGTGTTCTGTTAATTCATTTCACAGAGTAACATCTTTCCCTTCAAGAAGCCTTTCGCTAAGGCTGGTCTTGTGGAATTGGCAAAGGGATATTTGGAAGCCCATAGAGGGCTATGGTGAAAAAGGAAATATCTTCCGTTCAAAACTGGAAAGAAGCTTTCTGAGAAACTGCTCTGTGTTCTGTTAATTCATCTCAAAGAGATACATCTTTCCCTTCAAGAAGCCTTTCGCTAAGGAAGTTCTTGTGGAATTGGCACAGGGATATTTGGAAGCCCATAGAGGCTATGGTGAAAAGGAAATATCTTCCGTTAAAAACTGGAAAGAGACTTTCTGAGAAACTGCTCTGTGTTCTGTTAATTCATCTCCGGAGTTACATCTTTCTCTTCAAAAAGCCTTTCGCTAAGGCTGTTCTTGTGGAATTGGCAAAGGGATATTTGGAAGCCCATAGAGGTCTATGGTGAAAAAGGAAATATCTTCCGTTCAAAACTGGAAAGAAGCTTTCTGAGAAACTGCTCTGTGTTCTGTTAATTCATCTCACAGAGTTACATCTTTCCTTTCAAAAGCCTTTCGGAAAGGCTGTTCTTGTGGAATTAGCAAGGGATATTTGGAAGCCCATAGAGGCTATGGTGAAAAAGGAATTATCTTCCGTTCAAAACTGGAAAGAAGCTTTCTGAGAAACTGCTCTGTGTTCTGTTAATTCATCTCCCAGAGTTACATCTTTCCCTTCAAGAAGTCTTTCCCTAAGGCTCTTATTGTGGAATTGGCAAAGTGATATTCGGAAGCCCATGGAGGGCTATGGTGAAGAAGGAAATATCTTCCTTTCAAAACTGGAAAGAAGCTTTCTGAGAAACTGCTCTGTGTTCTGTTAATTCATCTCAGAGTTACATCTTTCCTTCAAGAAGCCTTTCGCTAATGCTGTTCTTGTGGAATTGGCAAAGGGATTTTTGGAAGCCCATAGAGGGCTATGGTGAAAAAGGAAATATCTTCCGTTCAAAACTGGAAAGAAGCTTTCTGAGAAACTGCTCTGTGTTCTGTTAATTCATCTCACAGAGTTACATCTTTCCCTTCAAGAAGCCTTTCGCTAAGGCTCTTCTTGTGGAATTGGCAAAGGATATTTGGAAGCCCATAGAGGCTATGGTGAAAAGGAAATATCTTCCGTTCAAAACTGGAAAGAAGCTTTCTGAGAAACTGCTCTGTGTTCTGTTAATTCATTTCACAGAGTAACATCTTTCCTTCAAGAAGCCTTTCACTAAGTCTGTTCTTGTGGAATTGGCAAGGATATTTGGAAGCCCATAGAGGCGATGGTGAAAAGTAAATATCTTCCGTTCAATTCTGGAAAGAAGCTTTCTGAGAAACTGCTCTGTGTTCTGTTAATTCATTTCACAGAGTAACATCTTTCCTTCAAGAAGCCTTTCGCTAAGGCTGGTCTTGTGGAATTGGCAAGGATATTTGGAAGCCCATAGAGGGCTATGGTGAAAAGGAAATATCTTCCGTTCAAAACTGGAAAGAAGCTTTCTGAGAAACTGCTCTGTGTTCTGTTAATTCATCTCAAAGAGATACATCTTTCCTTCAAAAGCCTTTCGCTAAGGAAGTTCTTGTGGAATTGGCAAAGGATATTTGGAAGCCCATAGAGGGCTATGGTGAAAAAGGAAATATCTTCCGTTAAAAACTGGAAAGAGACTTTCTGAGAAACTGCTCTGTGTTCTGTTAATTCATCTCCGGAGTTACATCTTTCTCTTCAAAAAGCCTTTCGCTAAGGCTGTTCTTGTGGAATTGGCAAAGGGATATTTGGAAGCCCATAGAGGTCTATGGTGAAAAAGGAAATATCTTCCGTTCAAAACTGGAAAGAAGCTTTCTGAGAAACTGCTCTGTGTTCTGTTAATTCATCTCACAGAGTTACATCTTTCCTTTCAAGAAGCCTTTCGGAAAGGCTGTTCTTGTGGAATTGGCAAAGGGATATTTGGAAGCCAATAGAGGGGTATGGTGAAAAAGGAATTATCTTCCGTTCAAAACTGGAAAGAAGCTTTCTGAGAAACTGCTCTGTGTTCTGTTAATTCATCTCACAGAGTTACATCTTTCCCTTCAAGAAGCCTTTCGCTAAGGCTGTTCTTGTGGAATTGGCAAAGTGATATTTGGAAGGCTATAGAGGGCTATGGTGAAAAAGGAAATAGCTTCCGTTCAAAACTGGAAAGAAGCTTTCTGAGAAACTGCTCTGTGTTCTGTTAATTCATCTCACAGAGTTACATCTTTCCCATCAAGAAGCCTTTCGCTAAGGCTGTTCTTGTGGAATTGGCAAAGGGATGTTTGGAAGCCCATAGAGTTCTATGGTGAAAAAGGAAATATCTTCCGTTCAAAACTGGAAAGAAGCTTTCTGAGAAACTGCTCTGTGTTCTGTCAACTCATCTCCCAGAGTTACATCCTTCCCTTCAAGAAACCATTCGCTAAGGCTGTTCTTGTGGAATTGGCAAAGGGATATTTGGAAGCCCATAGAGGGCTATGGTGAAAAAGGAAATATCTTCCGTTCAAAACTGGAAAGAAGCTTTCTGAGAAACTGCTCTGTGTTCTGTTAATACATCTCACAGAGTTACATCTTTCCCTTCAAGAAGCCTTTCGCTAAGGCTGTTCTTGTGGAATTGGCAAAGGGATATTTGGAAGCCCATAGAGGGCTATGGTGAAAAAGGAAATATCTTCCGTTCAAAACTGGAAAGAAGCTTTCTTAGAAACTGCTCTGTGTTCTCTTAATTCATCTCCCAGAGTTACCTCTTTCCCTTCAAGAAGCCTTTCGCTAAGGCTGTTCTTGTGGAACTGGCAAAGGGATATTTGGAAGCCCATAGAGGGCTATGGTGAAAAAGGAAATATCTTCCGTTCAAAACTGGAAAGAAACTTTCTGAGAAACTGCTCTGTGTTCTGTTAATTCATCTCCCAGAGTTACATCTTTCCCTTCAAGAAGTCTTTCCCTAAGGCTCTTATTGTGGAATTGGCAAAGTGATATTCGGAAGCCCATGGAGGGCTATGGTGAAAAGAAATATCTTCCTTTCAAAACTGGAAAGAAGCTTTCTGAGAAACTGCTCTGTGTTCTGTTAATTCATCTCACAGAGTTACATCTTTCCCTTCAAGAAACCTTTCGCTAAGGCTGTTCTTGTGGAATTAGCAAAGGATATTTGGAAGCCCATAGAGGGCTATGGTGAAAAGAAATATCTTCCGTTCAAAACTGGAAAGAAGCTTTCTGAGAAACTGCTCTGTGTTCTGTTAATTCATCTCCCAGAGTTACATCTTTCCTTCAAGAAACCTTTCGCTAAGGCTGTTCTTGTGGAATTGGCAAGGATATTTGGAAGCCCATAGAGGGCTATGGTGAAAAAGGAAATATCTTCCGTTCAAAACTGGAAAGAAGCTTTCTGAGAAACTGCTCTGTGTTCTGTTAATTCATCTCACAGAGTTACATCTTTCCTTCAAGAAGCCTTTCGCTAAGGCTGTTCTTGTGGAATTAGCAAAGGGATATTTGGAAGCCCATAGAGGCTATGGTGAAAAGGAAATATCTTCCTTTCAAAACTGGAAAAAGCTTTCTGAGAAACTGCTCTGTGTTCTGTTAATTCATCTCACAGAGTTACATCTTTCCTTCAAAAGCCTTTCCTTTCTGTTCTTGTGGAATTGGCAAGGGATATTTGGAAGCCCATAGAGGGCTATGGTGAAAAAATATCTTCCGTTCAAAACTGGAAAGAAGCTTTCTGAGAAACTGCTCTGTGTTCTGTTAATTCATCTCACAGAGTTACATCTTTCCTTCAAGCCTTCGCTAAGGCTGTTCTTGTGGAATTGGCAAAGAGATATTTGGAAGCCCATAGAGGCTATGGTGAAAAAGGAAATATCTTCCGTTCAAAACTGGAAAGAAGCTTTCTGAGAAACTGCTCTGTGTTCTGTTAATTCATCTCACAGAGTTACATCTTTCCCTTCAAGAAGCCTTTCGCTAATGCTGTTCTTGTGGAATTGGCAAGGGATATTTGGAAGCCCATAGGCTATGGTGAAAAAATATCTTCCGTTCAAAACTGGAAAGAAGCTTTCTGAAACTGCTCTGTGTTCTGTAAATTCATCTCACAGAGTTACATCTTTCCTTCAAGAAGCCTTTTCACTAAGGCTGTTCTTGTGGAATTGGCAAGGGATATTTGGAAGCCCATAGGGCTATGGTGAAAAGAAATATCTTCCGTTCAATTGGAAGAAGATTTCTGAGAAACTGCTCTGTGTTCTGTTAATTCATCTCACAGAGTTAACATCTTTCCTTCAAAAGCCTTTCGCTAAGGCTGTTCTTGTGGAATTGGCAAGGGATATTTGGAAGCCCATGAGGCTATGGTGAAAAGGAAATATCTTCCGTTCAAAACTGGAAAGAAGCTTTCTGAGAAACTGCTCTGTGTTCTGTTAATTCATCTCACAGAGTTATATCTTTCCTTCAAAAGCCTTTCGCTAAAGGCTGTTCTTGTGGAATTAGCAAAGGGATATTTGGAAGCCCATAGAGGCTATGGTGAAAAGGAAATATCTTCCTTTCAAAACTGGAAAGAAGCTTTCTGAGAAACTGCTCTGTGTTCTGTTAATTCATCTCACAGGTTACATCTTTCCCTTCAAGAAGCCTTTCGATAAGGCTGTTCTTGTGGAATTAGCAAAGGGATATTTGGAAGCCCATAGAGGGCTATGGTGAAAAAGGAAATAGCTTCCATTCAAAACTGGAAGAAGCTTTCTGAGAAACTGCTCTGTGTTCTGTTAATTCATCTCACAGAGTTACGTCTTTCCCTTCAAGAAGCCTTTCGCTAAGGCTCTTCTTGTGGAATTGGCAAGGGATATTTGGAAGCCCATAGAGGCTATGGTGAAAAGGAAATATCTTCCGTTCAAAACTGGAAAGAAGCTTTCTGAGAAACTGCTCTGTGTTCTGTTAATTCATCTCACAGAGTTACATCTTTCCCTTCAAGCCTTCGCTAAGTCTGTTCTTGTGGAATTGCCAAAGGGATATTTGGAAGCCCATAGAGGCTATGGTGAAAAAGAAATATCTTCCGTTCAAAACTGGAAAGAAGCTTTCTGAGAAACTGCTCTGTGTTCTGTTAATTCATCTCACAGAGTTACATCTTTCCTCAAGAAGCCTTTCGCTATGGCTGTTCTTGTGGAACTGGCAAAGGGATATATGGAAGCCCATAGAGGGCTATGGTGAAAAAAATATCTTCCGTTCAAAACTGGAAAAAGCTTTCTGAGAAACTGCTCTGTGTTCTGTTCATCTCCCAGAGTTACATCTTTCCCTCAAGAAGCCTTTCGCTAAGGCTGTTCTTGTGGAATTAGCAAAGGGATATTTGGAAACCCATAGAGGCTATGGTGAAAAAAATATCTTCCGTTCAAAACTGGAAAGAAACTTTCTGAGAAACTGCTCTGTGTTCTGTTAATTCATCTCCGGAGTTACATCTTTCCTTTCAAAGCCTTTTTGGAAAGGCTGTTCTTGTGGAATTGGCAAAGGGATATTTGGAAGCCAATAGAGGTTATGGTGAAAAGAATTATCTTCCGTTCAAAACTGGAAAGAAGCTTTCTGAGAAACTGCTTTGTTCTGTTAATTCATCTCCCAGAGTTATCTTTCCTTCAAGAAGTCTTTCCCTAAGGCTCTTATTGTGGAATTAGCAAAGTGATATTCGGAAGCCCATGGAGGGCTATGGTGAAGAAGGAAATATCTTCCGTTCAAAACTGGAAAGAAGCTTTCTGAGAAACTGCTCTGTGTTCTGTTAATTCATCTCACAGAGTTACATCTTTCCTTCAAGAAGCCTTTCGCTAATGCTGTTCTTGTGGAATTGGCAAAGGGATTTTGGAAGCCCATAGAGGGCTATGGTGAAAAAGGAAATATCTTCGTTCAAAACTGGAAAGAAGCTTTCTGAGAAACTGCTCTGTGTTCTGTTAATTCATCTCACAGAGTTACATCTTTCCTTCAAAAGCCTTTCGCTAAGGCTGTTCTTGTGGAATTAGCAAAGGATATTTGGAAGCCCATAGAGGGCTATGGTGAAAAAGGAAATATCTTCCGTTCAAAACTGGAAAGAAGCTTTCTGAGAAACTGCTCTGTGTTCTGTTAATTCATTTCACAGAGTAACATCTTTCCTTCAAAACCTTTCGCTAAGGCTGGTCTTGTGGAATTGGCAAAGGGATATTTGGAGCCCATAGGGCTATGGTGAAAAAGGAAATATCTTCCGTTCAAAACTGGAAGAAGCTTTCTGAGAAACTGCTCTGTGTTCTGTTAATTCATCTCAAAGAGATACATCTTTCCCTTCAAGAAGCCTTTCGCTAAGGAAGTTCTTGTGGAATTGGCACAGGGATATTTGGAAGCCCATAGAGGGCTATGGTGAAAAAGGAAATATCTTCCGTTCAAAACTGGAAAGAAACTTTCTGATAAACTGCTCTGTGTTCTCTTAATTCATCTCCGGAGTTACATCTTTCTCTTCAAAAAGCCTTTCGCTAAGGCTGTTCTTGTGGAATTGGCAAAGGGATATTTGGAAGCCCATAGAGGTCTATGGTGAAAAAGGAAATATCTTCCGTTCAAAACTGGAAAGAAGCTTTCTGAGAAACTGCTCTGTGTTCTGTAAATTCATCTCACAGAGTTACGTCTTTCCTTTCAAGAAGCCTTTGGGAAAGGCTGTTCTTGTGGAATTGGCAAAGGGATATTTGGAAGCCAATAGAGGGGTATGGTGAAAAAGGAATTACCTTCCGTTCAAAACTGGAAAGAAGCTTTCTGAGAAACTGCTCTGTGTTCTGTTAATTCATCTCACAGAGTTACATCTTTCCTTCAAAAGCCTTTCGCTAAGGCTGTTCTTGTGGAATTAGCAAAGTGATATTTGGAAGGCTATAGAGGGCTATGGTGAAAAAGGAAATAGCTTCCGTTCAAAACTGGAAAGAAGCTTTCTGAGAAACTGCTCTGTGTTCTGTTAATTCATCTCACAGAGTTACATCTTTCCCATCAAGAAGCCTTTCGCTAAGGCTGTTCTTGTGGAATTGGCAAAGGGATGTTTGGAAGCCCATAGAGTTCTATGGTGAAAAAGGAAATATCTTCCGTTCAAAACTGGAAAGAAGCTTTCTGAGAAACTGCTCTGTGTTCTGTCAACTCATCTCCCAGAGTTACATCCTTCCCTTCAAGAAACCATTCGCTAAGGCTGTTCTTGTGGAATTGGCAAAGGGATATTTGGAAGCCCATAGAGGGCTATGGTGAAAAAGGAAATATCTTCCGTTCAAAACTGGAAAGAAGCTTTCTGAGAAACTGCTCTGTGTTCTGTTAATACATCTCACAGAGTTACATCTTTCCCTTCAAGAAGCCTTTCGCTAAGGCTGTTCTTGTGGAATTGGCAAAGGGATATTTGGAAGCCCATAGAGGGCTATGGTGAAAAGGAAATATCTTCCGTTCAAAACTGGAAAGAAGCTTTCTTAGAAACTGCTCTGTGTTCTCTTAATTCATCTCCAGAGTTAC
>JAKFHT010001748.1:0-24142 GCA_023783455.1 Erythrocebus patas | reverse complement strand
TTTTGACTGGCTGAAACGGACTCAAACGGTTTTGACCTGCTCAAACCGACTAGACCGCTCAAACCGGTTTTCACCGCTCAAACCGTCTCATACGGTTTTGACCAGCTCAAACCGGTTTCACCAGCTCAAACCGGTTTTGACGGCTCAAACTGCTCAAACCGGTTTTGAACAGCTCAAACCGGTTTTGACTGGCTCAAACCGGTTTTGAATGGCTCAAACCGCTCACACCAGACCAGAATGGCTCAAACCGGTTTTGACGGCTCAAACTGCTCAAACCGGTTTTGACCAGCTCAAAACGGTTTTGACCTGCTCAAACGGACTCAAACGGTTTTGACCTGCTCAAACCGGTTTCACCAGCTCAAACCGGACTCAAACGGTTTTGACCTGCTCAAACCGACCAGAACATCTCAAACGGTTTTGACCAGATCAAACCAGGCCAGACCGCTCAAACAGTAACAGACCGGCTCAAACTGCTCAAACCTGACCAGAACATCTCAAACCGGTTTTGAGCAGCTCAAACCGGTTTTGACCGGCTGAAACCTGACTCAAACCGGAACAAACAGGCTCAAACCGGTTTCACCAGCTCAAACCGCTCAAACCGGTTTTCACCGCTCAAACCGGTTTTGACCGGCTCAAACCTGTTTTGACTGGCTCAAACCGGTTTTGACGGCTCAAACGGACTCAAACGGTTTTGACCTGCTCAAACCGGTTTTCACCGCTCAAACCGGTTTTGACAGGCTCAAACAGGAACAGACAGCTCAAACAGGAACAGACCGCTCAAACAGTAACAGACCGCTCAAACCTGTTTTGACTGGCTCAAACCGACCAGAACATCTCAAACCGGTTTTCACCGGCTCAAACCTGTTTTGACTGGCTCAAACCGGTTTTGACTGGCTGAAACGGACTCAAACGGTTTTGACCTGCTCAAACCGGTTTTCACCGCTCAAACCGCTCAAACCGCTCAAACCGGTTTTGACTGCTCAAACCGACCAGAACATCTCAAACCGGTTTTGACAGCTCAAACGGACTCAAACCGAACAAACAGGCTCAAACCGGTTTTGACAGCTCAAACCGGTTTTGACCATATTTATCCGGACCAGACCAGCTCAAAACGGTTTTGACCTGCTCAAACCGGACTCAAACCAGGCCAGACCGGCTCAAACCGGTTTTGACCGGCTCAAACCAGACTCAAACCGGACCAGACCGGCTCAAACCTGTTTTGACTGGCTCAAAAAGGACTCAAACCGGAACAAACAGGCTCAAACCGGTTTTGACCGGCTGAAACCTGACTCAAACCGGACTAGACCGGCTCACACGGTTTTGAATGGCTCAAACTGGACTCAAACAGGAACAGACCGGCTCAAACCGGCTCAAGCCAGACCAGACCGGCTCAAACTGCCTCAAACCTGACCAGAACATCTCAAACCGGCTTTCACCGCCTCAAACCGTACTCATACGGGTTTTGACCAGATCAAACCAGGCCAGACCCTCTCCAATCGATTTTGACTGGCTCAAACCGGACTCAAACCGGACTAGACCGGCTCAAACCGGTTTTGAGCAGCTCAAACCGGACTCAAACAGGAACAGACAGCTCAAACAGGAACAGACCAGCTCAAACCGACTCACACCAGACCAGACCGGCTCAAACCGGCTCAAACGGACCAGAACATCTCAAACCGGTTTTCACCGGCTCAAACCGGTCTCATACGGGTTTTGACCAGATCAAACCAGGCCAGACTGGCTCAAACCGGTTTTGACCGGCTGAAACGGACTCAAACCGGCTCAAACCGGTTTTGACAGCTCAAACCGGTTTTGACAGGCTCAAACCGGACAAGACCGGCTCAAACCGAACCAGACCGGCTGAAACCGGTTTTGACCAGCTCAAACCGGACTAAAACATGACGGACCGGCTCAAACCGGATCAATCCAGGCCAGACCGGCTCAAACCGGTTTTGACCGGCTCAAACCGGCTCAAACCGTCTCATACGGGTTTTGACCAAATCAAACCAGGCCAGACCGGCTCAAACCAATTTTGACCGGCTCAAACTGGACTCAAACCCGACCAGACCGGCTCAAACCGGTTTTGACCAGCTCAAACAGACTCAAACCGGTTTTGACCATATTTATCCGGACCAGACCAGCTCAAAACGGTTTTGACCTGCTCAAACCGGACTCAAACCAGGCCAGACCGGCTCAAACCGGTTTTGACCGGCTCAAACCGGACTCAAACAGGACCAGACCGGCTCAAACCTGTGTTGACTGGCTCAAAAACGACTCAAACCGGAACAAACAGGCTCAAACCGGTTTTGACCGGCTGAAACCGGACTCAAACCGGACTAGACCGGCTCACACCGGTTTTGAATGGCTCAAACTGGACTCAAACAGGAACAGACCGGCTCAAACAGTAACAGACCGGCTCAAACCGGCTCAAGCCAGACCAGACCGGCTCAAACTGCCTCAAACCTGACCAGAACACCTCAAACCGGCTTTCACCGGCTCAAACCGTACTCATACGGGTTTTGACCAGATCAAACCAGGCCAGACCCTCTCCAATCGATTTTGACTGGCTCAAACAGGACTCAAACCGGACTAGACCGGCTCAAACCGAACCAGACCGGCTGAAACCGGTTTTGACTGGCTCAAAAGGACTCAAACCGGACTCAAACAGGAACAGACCGGCTCAAACAGGAACAGACCGGCTCAAACAGGAACAGACAGCTCAAACAGGAACAGACCAGCTCAAACCGGCTCAAACCGGACCAGAACATCTCAAACCGGTTTTCACCGGCTCAAACCGGTCTCATACGGGTTTTGACCAGATCAAACCAGGCCAGACCGGCTCAAACCGGTTTTGACCGGCTGAAACCGGACTCAAACCGGCCCAGACCGGTTTCAATCGGTTTTGACAGGCTCAAACCGGACCAGACCGGCTCAAACGGCTCAAACCGAACCAGACCGGCTGAAACCGGTTTTGACTGGCTCAAACGGACTAAAACATGACGGACCGGCTCAAACCGGATCAATCCAGGCCAGACCGGCTCAAACCGGTTTTGACCAGCTCAAACCGGACTCAAACGGTTTTGACCAAATCAAACCAGGCCAGACCGGCTCAAACCAATTTTGACCGGCTCAAACTGGACTCAAACCCGACCAGACCGGCTCAAACCGGTTTTGACCGGCTCAAACAGACTCAAACCGGTTTTGACCATATTTATCCAGACCAGACCAGCTCAAAACGGTTTGGACCTGCTCAAACCGGACTCAAACCAGGCCAGACCGGCTCAAACCGGTTTTGACTGGCTGAAACTGGACTCAAACCGGCCCAGACCGGTTTCAATCGGTTTTGACAGGCTCAAACCGGACAAGACCGGCTCAAACCGAACCAGACCGGCTGAAACCGGTTTTGACTGGCTCAAACCGGACTAAAACATGACTGGACCGGCTCAAACCGGATCAATCCAGGCCAGACCGGCTCAAACCGGTTTTGACCAGCTCAAACCGGACTCAAACGGACTCAAACGGGTTTTGACCAAATCAAACCAGGCCAGACTGGCTCAAACCGATTTTGACCGGCTCAAACTGGACTCAAACCGGACCAGACCGGCTCAAACCGGTTTTGAATGGCTCAAACTGGACTCAAACAGGAACAGACCGGCTCAAACAGTAACAGACCGGCTCAAACCGGCTCAAGCCAGACCAGACCGGCTCAAACTGCCTCAAACCTGACCAGAACATCTCAAACCGGCTTTCACCGGCTCAAACCGTACTCATACGGGTTTTGACCAGATCAAAGCAGGCCAGACCGTCTCAATCGATTTTGACTGGCTCAAACGGACTCAAACCGGACTAGACCGGCTCAAACCGGTTTTGACCGGCTCAAACGGACTCAAACAGGAACAGACCGGCTCAAACAGGAACAGACCAGCTCAAACCGGCTCACACCAGACCAGAATGGCTCAAACCGGCTCAAACCGGACCAGAACATCTCAAACCGGTTTTCACCGGCTCAAACCGGTCTCATACGGGTTTTGACCAGATCAAACCAGGCCAGACCGGCTCAAACCGGTTTTGACCGGCTGAAACGGACTCAAACCGGCCCAGACCGGTTTCAATCGGTTTTGACAGGCTCAAACCGGACAAGACCGGCTCAAACCGGACCAGACCAGCTCAAAACGGTTTGACCTGCTCAAACCGGACTAAAACATGACTGGACCGGCTCAAACCGGATCAATCCAGGCCAGACCGGCTCAAACCGGTTTTGACCAGCTCAAACCGGACTCAAGCGGGTTTTGACCAAATCAAACCAGGCCAGACCGGCTCAAACCAATTTTGACCGGCTCAAACTGGACTCAAACCCGACCAGACCGGCCAAACCGGTTTTGACCGGCTCAAACAGACTCAAACCGGTTTTGACGGCTCAAACCGGATCAATCCAGGCCAGACCGGCTCAAACCGGACTAGACCGGCTCAAACTGGACTCAAACCGGACCAGACCGGCTCAAACCTGTTTTGACTGGCTCAAAAAGGACTCAAACCGGAACAAACAGGCTCAAACCGGTTTTGACCGGCTGAAACCGGACTCAAACCGGACTAGACCGGCTCACACCGGTTTTGAATGGCTCAAACTGGACTCAAACAGGAACAGACCGGCTCAAACAGTAACAGACCGGCTCAAACCGGCTCAAGCCAGACCAGACCGGCTCAAACTGCCTCAAACCTGACCAGAACATCTCAAACCGGCTTTCACCGGCTCAAACCGTACTCATACGGGTTTTGACCAGATCAAACCAGGCCAGACCCTCTCCAATCGATTTTGACTGGCTCAAACTGGACTCAAACCGGACTAGACCGGCTCAAACCGGTTTTGACCAGCTCAAACGGACTCAAACAGGAACAGACCGGCTCAAACAGGAACAGACCAGCTCAAACCGGCTCACACCAGACCAGACGGCTCAAACCGGCTCAAACGGACCAGAACATCTCAAACCGGTTTTCACCGGCTCAAACCGGTCTCATACGGGTTTTGACCAGATCAAACCAGGCCAGACCGGCTCAAACCGGTTTTGACTGGCTGAAACCGGACTCAAACCGGCCCAGACCGGTTTCAATCGGTTTTGACAGGCTCAAACCGGACCAGACCGGCTCAAACCGAACCAGACCGGCTGAAACCGGTTTTGACTGGCTCAAACCGGACTAAAACATGACTGGACCGGCTCAAACTGCCTCAAACCGGACCAGACCAGCTCAAAACGGTTTTGACCTGCTCAAACCGACTCAAACCGACCAGACCGCTCAAACCTGTTTTGACTGGCTCAAAAGGACTCAAACCGGACAAGACCGGCTCAAACTGCTCAAACCGGTTTTGACCGGCTCAAACTGGACTCAAACCGACTAGACCGGCTCAAACCGGTTTTGAATAGCTCAAACTGGACTCAAACAGGAACAGACCGGCTCAAACAGTAACAGACCGGCTCAAACCGGCTCAAACCAGACCAGACCGGCTCAAACTGCTCAAACCGGACCAGAACATCTCAAACCGGTTTTCACCGGCTCAAACCGGTCTCATACGGGTTTTGACCAGATCAAACCAGGCCAGACCTGCTCAAACCGGTTTTGACTGGCTCAAACCGGACTCAAACCGGACAGACCGGCTCAAACCGGTTTTGACAGGCTCAAACCGGACCAGACCAGCTCAAACCGGACCAGACCAGCTCAAAACGGTTTTGACCTGCTCAAACCGACCAGACCGCTCAAACCGCTCACACCAGACCAGACGGCTCAAACCGGACTCAAACGGACCAGACCGGCTCAAACCGGTTTTCACCGGCTCAAACCGGACTCAAACGGTTTTGACCAGATCAAACCAGGCCAGACCGGCTCAAACCAATTTTGACCGGCTCAAACAGGAACAGACGGCTCAAACTGACTCAAACAGGAACAGACCGGCTCAAACAGTAACAGACCGGCTCAAACCGGCTCAAGCCAGACCAGACCGGCTCAAACTGCCTCAAACCTGACCAGAACATCTCAAACCGGCTTTCACCGGCTCAAACCGTACTCATACGGGTTTTGACCAGATCAAAGCAGGCCAGACCGTCTTCAATCGATTTTGACTGGCTCAAACCGGACTCAAACCGGACTAGACCGGCTCAAACCGGTTTTGAACGGCTCAAACGGGACTCAAACAGGAACAGACCGGCTCAAACAGGAACAGACCAGCTCAAACCGACTCAAACCAGGCCAGACTGGCTCAAACCGGCTCAAACGGACCAGAACATCTCAAACCGGTTTCACGGCTCAAACCGGTCTCATACGGGTTTTGACCAGATCAAACCAGGCCAGACCTGCTCAAACCGGTTTTGACCGGCTCAAACTGGACTCAAACCCGACCAGACCGGCTCAAACCGGTTTTGACCGGCTCAAACAGACTCAAACCGGTTTTGACCATATTTATCCGGACCAGACCAGCTCAAAACGGTTTGGACCTGCTCAAACCGGACTCAAACCAGGCCAGACCGGCTCAAAACGGTTTTGACCGGCTCAAACCGGACTCAAACCGGACCAGACCGGCTCAAACCTGTTTTGACTGGCTCAAAAAGGACTCAAACCGGAACAAACAGGCTCAAACCGGTTTTGACTGGCTGAAACCGGACTCAAACCGGACTAGACCGGCTCAAACCGGTTTTGAATGGCTCAAACTGGACTCAAACAGGAACAGACCGGCTCAAACAGTAACAGACCGGCTCAAACCGGCTCAAACCAGACCAGACGGCTCAAACTGGCTCAAACCGGACCAGAACATCTCAAATCGGTTTTCACCGGCTCAAACCGTACTCATACGGGTTTTGACCAGATCAAACCAGGCCAGACCGTCTCAATCGATTTTGACTGGCTCAAACCGGACTCAAACCGGACTAGACCGGCTCAAACCGGTTTTGACCGGCTCAAACCGGCTCAAACAGTAACAGACCGGCTCAAACTGACTCAAACAGGAACAGACCAGCTCAAACCGGCTCAAACCGCTCACACCAGACCAGAACGGCTCAAACCGGCTCAAACCGACCAGAACATCTCAAACCGGTTTTCACCGGCTCAAACCGGTCTCATACGGGTTTTGACCAGATCAAACCAGGCCAGACCGGCTCAAACGGCTCAAACCGGTTTTGACTGGCTGAAACTGGACTCAAACCGGACTCAAACCGGCCCAGACCGGTTTCAATCGGTTTTGACAGGCTCAAACCGGACAAGACCGGCTCAAACCGAACCAGACCGGCTGAAACCGGTTTTGACTGGCTCAAACCGGACTCAAACCGGACTAAAACATGACTGGACCGGCTCAAACCGGATCAATCCAGGCCAGACCGGCTCAAACCGGTTTTGACCAGCTCAAACCGGACTCAAACGGTTTTGACCAAATCAAACCAGGCCAGACCGGCTCAAACCAATTTTGACCGGCTCAAACTGGACTCAAACCCGACCAGACCGGCTCAAACCGGTTTTGACCGGCTCAAACAGACTCAAACCGGTTTTGACCATATTTATCCGGACCAGACCAGCTCAAAACGGTTTTGACCTGCTCAAACCGGACTCAAACCAGGCCAGACCGGCTCAAACCGGTTTTGACTGGCTCAAAAGGACTCAAACCGAACAAACAGGCTCAAACCGGTTTTGACCAGCTCAAACCGGCTCAAACCTGTTTTGACTGGCTCAAACTGGACTCAAACAGGAACAGACAGGCTCAAACAGTAACAGACCAGCTCAAACCGGCTCAAGCCAGACCAGACCGGCTCAAACTGCTCAAACCGGACCAGAACATCTCAAACCGGTTTCACGGCTCAAACCGGTCTCATACGGGTTTTGACCAGATCAAACCAGGCCAGACCCTCTCAATCGATTTTGACTGGCTCAAACCGGACTCAAACCGGACTAGACCGGCTCAAACCGGTTTTGAACGGCTCAAACCGGACTCAAACAGGAACAGACAGGCTCAAGCAGGAACAGACCAGCTCAAACCGGCTCACACCAGACCAGAACGGCTCAAACCGGCTCAAACCGGACCAGAACATCTCAAACCGGTTTTCACCGGCTCAAACCGGACTCAAACCGGACTCATACGGGTTTTGACCAGATCAAACCAGGCCAGACCGGCTCAAACCGGTTTTGACCGGCTCAAACCGGCTCAAACCGGCTCAAACCGGTTTTGAATGGCTCAAACCGGTTTTGACCGGCTCAAACGGCTCAAACCGGCTCAAACCGGACTAGACCGGCTCAAACCGGTTTTGACTGGCTCAAACGGACTAAAACATGACTGGACCGGCTCAAACCGGCTCAAACGGACTCAAACCAGGCCAGACCGGCTCAAACCGGTTTTGACCGGCTCAAACCGGACTCAAACCAGGCCAGACCGGCTCAAACCAATTTTGACCGGCTCAAACTGGACTCAAACCCGACCAGACCGGCTCAAACCGGTTTTGACCGGCTCAAACAGACTCAAACTGGTTTTGACCATATTTATCGGACCAGACCAGCTCAAAACGGTTTTGACCTGCTCAAACCGGACTCAAACCAGGCCAGACCGGCTCAAACCGGTTTTGACCGGCTGAAACCTGACTCAAACCGACCAGACCGGCTCAAACCTGTTTTGACTGGCTCAAGGACTCAAACCGGAACAAACAGGCTCAAACCGGTTTTGACCGGCTGAAACCTGACTCAAACCGGACTAGACCGGCTCAAACCGGTTTTGAATGGCTCAAACTGGACTCAAACAGGAACAGACCGGCTCAAACAGTAACAGACCGGCTCAAACCGGCTCAAGCCAGACCAGACCGGCTCAAACTGCCTCAAACCTGACCAGAACATCTCAAACCGGCTTTCACCGGCTCAAACCGTACTCATACGGGTTTTGACCAGATCAAAGCAGGCCAGACCGTCTCAATCGATTTTGACTGGCTCAAACCGGACTCAAACCGGACTAGACCGCTCAAACAGACTCAAACCGGTTTTGACCGGCTCAAACGGCTCAAACCGGACTCAAACAGGAACAGACCGGCTCAAACAGGAACAGACCAGCTCAAACCGGCTCACACCAGACCAGAATGGCTCAAACCGGCTCAAACCGGACCAGAACATCTCAAACCGGTTTTCACCGGCTCAAACCGGTCTCATACGGGTTTTGACCAGATCAAACCAGGCCAGACCTGCTCAAACCGGTTTTGACTGGCTCAAACTGGACTCAAACCCGACCAGACCGGCTCAAACCGGTTTTGACCGGCTCAAACAGACTCAAACCGGTTTTGACCATATTTATCCGGACCAGACCAGCTCAAAACGGTTTTGACCTGCTCAAACCGGACTCAAACCAGGCCAGACCGGCTCAAACCGGTTTTGACCGGCTCAAACGGACTCAAACCGGACCAGACCGGCTCAAACCTGTTTTGACTGGCTCAAAAGGACTCAAACCGGAACAAACAGGCTCAAACCGGTTTTGACCGGCTGAAACGGACTCAAACCGGACTAGACCGGCTCACACGGTTTTGAATGGCTCAAACTGGACTCAAACAGGAACAGACCGGCTCAAACAGTAACAGACCGGCTCAAACCGGCTCAAGCCAGACCAGACCGGCTCAAACTGCCTCAAACCTGACCAGAACATCTCAAACCGGCTTTCACCGGCTCAAACCGTCTCATACGGGTTTTGACCAGATCAAAGCAGGCCAGACCCTCTCAATCGATTTTGACTGGCTCAAACCGGACTCAAACCGGACTAGACCGGCTCAAACCGGTTTTGAATGGCTCAAACGGGACTCAAACAGGAACAGACCGGCTCAAACCGGACCAGAACATCTCAAACCGGCTTTCACCGCTCAAACCGGACCAGACCAGCTCAAACCGGCTCAAACCGGACCAGAACATCTCAAACCGGTTTCACGGCTCAAACCGGTCTCATACGGGTTTTGACCAGATCAAACCAGGCCAGACCGGCTCAAACCGGTTTTGACCGGCTCAAACCGGCTCAAACGGACTCAAACCGGCCCAGACCGGTTTCAATCGGTTTTGACAGGCTCAAACCGGACTCAAACCAGACCAGACCGCTCAAACCGAACCAGACCGGCTGAAACCGGTTTTGACGGCTCAAACTGGACTCAAACCGAACAAACAGGCTCAAACCGACTCAAACCAGGCCAGACCGGCTCAAACCGGATCAATCCAGGCCAGACCGGCTCAAACTGCCTCAAACCTGACCAGAACATCTCAAACCGGTTTTCACCGGCTCAAACCGGTCTCATACGGGTTTTGACCAAATCAAACCAGGCCAGACCGGCTCAAACCAATTTTGACCGGCTCAAACTGGACTCAAACCCGACCAGCCCGGCTCAAACCGGTTTTGAATGGCTCAAACTGGACTCAAACAGGAACAGACCGGCTCAAACAGTAACAGACCGGCTCAAACCGGCTCAAACCGCTCACACCAGACCAGACCGGCTCAAACTGCCTCAAACCTGACCAGAACATCTCAAACCGGCTTTCACCGCCTCAAACCGTACTCATATGGGTTTTGACCAGATCAAAGCAGGCCAGACCGTCTCCAATCGATTTTGACTGGCTCAAACCGGACTCAAACCGGACTAGACCGGCTCAAACCGGTTTTGACCGGCTCAAACCGGACTCAAACAGGAACAGACCGGCTCAAACAGGAACAGACCAGCTCAAACCGGCTCACACCAGACCAGAATGGCTCAAACCGGCTCAAACCGGACCAGAACATCTCAAACCGGTTTTCACCGGCTCAAACCGGTCTCATACGGGTTTTGACCAGATCAAACCAGGCCAGACCTGCTCAAACCGGTTTTGACCGGCTCAAACTGGACTCAAACCCGACCAGACCGGCTCAAACCGGTTTTGACCGGCTCAAACAGACTCAAACCGGTTTTGACCATATTTATCCGGACCAGACCAGCTCAAAACGGTTTGGACCTGCTCAAACCGGACTCAAACCAGGCCAGACCGGCTCAAACCGGTTTTGACCGGCTCAAACCGGACTCAAACGGACCAGACCGGCTCAAACCTGTTTTGACTGGCTCAAAAGGACTCAAACCGGAACAAACAGGCTCAAACCGGTTTTGACTGGCTGAAACGGACTCAAACCGGACTAGACCGGCTCACACCGGTTTTGAATGGCTCAAACTGGACTCAAACAGGAACAGACCGGCTCAAACAGTAACAGACCGGCTCAAACCGGCTCAAGCCAGACCAGACCGGCTCAAACTGGCTCAAACCGGACCAGAACATCTCAAACCGGTTTTCACCGGCTCAAACCGGTCTCATACGGGTTTTGACCAGATCAAAGCAGGCCAGACCCTCTCAATCGATTTTGACTGGCTCAAACCGGACTCAAACCGGACTAGACCGGCTCAAACTGCTCAAACCGGTTTTGACCAGCTCAAACCGGACTCAAACAGGAACAGACAGGCTCAAGCAGGAACAGACCAGCTCAAACCGGCTCACACCAGACCAGACGGCTCAAACCGGCTCAAACGGACCAGAACATCTCAAACCGGTTTTCACCGGCTCAAACCGGTCTCATACGGGTTTTGACCAGATCAAACCAGGCCAGACCGGCTCAAACCGGTTTTGACTGGCTGAAACCGGACTCAAACCGCCCAGACCGGTTTCAATCGGTTTTGACAGGCTCAAACAGGAACAGACCGGCTCAAACCGAACCAGACCAGCTGAAACCGGTTTTGACTGGCTCAAACCGGACTAAAACATGACCGGACCGGCTCAAACCGGATCAATCCAGGCCAGACCGGCTCAAACCGGTTTTGACCAGCTCAAACCGGACTCAAACGGTTTTGACCAAATCAAACCAGGCCAGACCGGCTCAAACCAATTTTGACCGGCTCAAACTGGACTCAAACCCGACCAGCCCGGCTCAAACCGGTTTTGAATGGCTCAAACTGGACTCAAACAGGAACAGACCGGCTCAAACAGTAACAGACCGGCTCAAACCGGCTCAAGCCAGACCAGACCGGCTCAAACTGCCTCAAACCGGACCAGAACATCTCAAACCGGTTTTCACCGGCTCAAACCGTCTCATAAGGGTTTTGACCAGATCAAACCAGGCCAGACCTTCTCAAACCGGTTTTGACCGGCTCAAACCGGACTCAAACCCGACCAGCCCAGTTCAAACCGGTTTTGAACGGCTCAAACCGGACTCAAACAGGAACAGACAGGCACAAACAGGAACAGACCGGCTCAAACCGGCTCAAGCCAGACCAGACCGGCTCAAACCGGCTCAAACCGGACCAGAACATCTCAAACCGGTTTTCACCGGCTCAAACCGGTCTCATACGGGTTTTGACCAGATCAAACCAGGCCAGACCGGCTCAAACCGGTTTTGACTGGCTGAAACCGGACTCAAACCGGCCCAGACCGGTTTCAATCGGTTTTGACAGGCTCAAACCGGACAAGACCGGCTCAAACCGAACCAGACCGGCTGAAACCGGTTTTGACTGGCTCAAACCGGACTAAAACATGACTGGACAGGCTCAAACCGGATCAACCCCGGCCAGACCGGCTCAAACCGGTTTTGACCAGCTCAAACCGGACTCAAACGTGTTTTGACCAAATCAAACCAGGCCAGACCGGCTCAAACCAATTTTGACCGGCTCAAACTGGACTCAAACCCGACCAGCCCGGCTCAAACCGGTTTTGAATGGCTCAAACTGGACTCAAACAGGAACAGACCGGCTCAAACAGTAACAGACCAGCTCAAACCGGCTCACACCAGACCAGAACGGCTCAAACTGCCTCAAACCTGACCAGAACATCTCAAACCGGTTTTCACCGGCTCAAACCGTACTCATATGGGTTTTGACCAGATCAAAGCAGGCCAGACCGTCTCCAATCGATTTTGACTGGCTCAAACCGGACTCAAACCGGACTAGACCGGCTCAAACCGGTTTTGAACGGCTCAAACCGGACTCAAACAGGAACAGACCGGCTCAAACAGGAACAGACCAGCTCAAACCGGCTCACACCAGACCAGAATGGCTCAAACCGGCTCAAACCGGACCAGAACATCTCAAACCGGTTTTCACCGGCTCAAACCGGTCTCATACGGGTTTTGACCAGATCAAACCAGGCCAGACCGGCTCAAACCGGTTTTGACCGGCTCAAACCGACTCAAACCGACCAGACCGGCTCAAACCGGTTTTGACCGGCTCAAACAGACTCAAACCGGTTTTGACCATATTTATCCGGACCAGACCAGCTCAAAACGGTTTGGACCTGCTCAAACCGGACTCAAACCAGGCCAGACCGGCTCAAACCGGTTTTGACCGGCTCAAACCGGACTCAAACCGGACCAGACCGGCTCAAACCTGTTTCGACTGGCTCAAAAGGACTCAAACCGGACTCAAACCGGACCAGACCGGCTCAAACCTGTTTCGACTGGCTCAAAAAGGACTCAAACCGGACTAGACCGGCTCACACCAGTTTTGAATGGCTCAAACTGGACTCAAACAGGAACAGACCGGCTCAAACAGTAACAGACCGGCTCAAACCGGCTCAAGCCAGACCAGACCGGCTCAAACTGGCTCAAACCGGACCAGAACATCTCAAACCGGTTTTCACCGGCTCAAACCGGTCTCATACGGGTTTTGACCAGATCAAAGCAGGCCAGACCGTCTCCAATCGATTTTGACTGGCTCAAACCGGACTCAAACCGGACTAGACCGGCTCAAACCGGTTTTGACCGGCTCAAACCGGACTCAAACAGCAACAGACAGGCTCAAGCAGGAACAGACCAGCTCAAACCGGCTCACACCAGACCAGACCGGCTCAAACCGGCTCAAACCGGACCAGAACATCTCAAACCGGTTTCACGGCTCAAACCGGTCTCATACGGGTTTTGACCAGATCAAACCAGGCCAGACCGGCTCAAACCGGTTTTGACTGGCTGAAACTGGACTCAAACCGGCCCAGACCGGTTTCAATCGGTTTTGACAGGCTCAAACCGGACAAGACCGGCTCAAACCGAACCAGACCGGCTGAAACCGGTTTTGACTGGCTCAAACCGGACTAAAATATGACTGGACCGGCTCAAACCGGATCAATCCAGGCCAGACCGGTTCAAACCGGTTTTGACCAGCTCAAACCGGACTCAAACGGGTTTTGACCAAATCAAACCAGGCCAGACCGGCTCAAACCAATTTTGACCGGCTCAAACTGGACTCAAACCCGACCAGCCCGGCTCAAACCGGTTTTGACCGGCTCAAACAGACTCAAACCGGTTTTGACCATATTTATCCGGACCAGACCGGCTCAAACAGACTCAAACCGGTTTTGACCGGCTCAAACCGCTCAAACCGGACTCAAACCAGGCCAGACCGGCTAAAACCGGTTTTGACTGGCTCAAAAAGGACTCAAACCGGAACAAACAGTCTCAAACCGGTTTTGACCAGCTGAAACCGGACTCAAACCGGACTAGACCGGCTCACACCGGTTTTGAATGGCTCAAACTGGACTCAAACAGGAACAGACAGGCTCAAACAGTAACAGACCGGCTCAAACCGGCTCAAGCCAGACCAGACCGGCTCAAACTGGCTCAAACCGGACCAGAACATCTCAAATCGGTTTTCACCGGCTCAAACCGGTCTCATACGGGTTTTGACCAGATCAAACCAGGCCAGACCCTCTCCAATCGATTTTGACTGGCTCAAACCGGACTCAAACCGGACTAGACCGGCTCAAACCGGTTTTGAACGGCTCAAACCGGACTCAAACAGGAACAGACAGGCTCAAGCAGGAACAGGCCAGCTCAAACCGGCTCACACCAGACCAGAACGGCTCAAACCGGCTCAAACCGGACCAGAACATCTCAAACTGGTTTTCACCGGCTCAAACCGGTCTCATACGGGTTTTGAGCTGATCAAACCAGGCCAGACCGGCTCAAACCGGTTTTGACTGGCTGAAACCGGACTCAAACCGGCCCAGACCGGTTTCAATCGGTTTTGACAGGCTCAAACCGGACAAGACCGGCTCAAACCGAACCAGACCGGCTGAAACCGGTTTTGACTGGCTCAAACCGGACTAAAACATGACTGGACCGGCTCAAACCGGATCAACCCAGGCCAGACCGGCTCAAACCGGTTTTGACCAGCTCAAACCGGACTCAAACGGGTTTTGACCAAATCAAACCAGGTCAGACCGGCTCAAACCAATTTTGACCGGCTCAAACTGGACTCAAACCCGACCAGCCCGGCTCAAACCGGTTTTGACCGGCTCAAACAGACTCAAACTGGTTTTGACCGTATTTTTCCAGACCAGATCAGCTCAAAACGGTTTTGACCTGCTCAAACCGGACTCAAACCAGGCCAGACCGGCTCAAACCGGTTTTGACCGGCTCAAACCGGACTCAAACCGGACCAGACCGGCTCAAACCTGTTTTGACTGGCTCAAAAAGGACTCAAACCGGAACAAACAGGCTCAAAGCGGTTTTGACCGGCTGAAACCTGACTCAAACCGGACTAGACCGGCTCACACCGGTTTTGAATGGCTCAAACTGGACTCAAACAGGAACAGACCGGCTCAAACAGTAACAGACCGGCTCAAACCGGCTCAAGCCAGACCAGACCGGCTCAAACTGCCTCAAACCTGACCAGAACATCTCAAACCGGCTTTCACCACCTCAAACCGTACTCATACGGGTTTTGACCAGATCAAAGCAGGCCAGGCCGTCTCCAATCGATTTTGACTGGCTCACACCGGACTCAAACTGGACTAGACCAACACAAACTGGTTTTGAACGGTTCAAACCGGACTCAAACAGGAACAGACAGGCTCAAACAGGAACAGACCAGCTCAAACCGGCTCACACCAGACCAGTATGGCTCAAACCGGCTCAAACCGGACCAGAACATCTCAAACCGGTTTTCACCGGCTGAAACCGGTCTCATAGGGGTTTTGACCAGATCAAACCAGGCCAGACCTGCTCAAACCGGTTTTGACCGGCTCAAACTGGACTCAAACCCGACCAGACCGGCTCAAACCGGTTTTGACCGGCTCAAACAGACTCAAACCGGTTTTGACCATATTTATCCGGACCAGACCAGCTCAAAACGGTTTTGACCTCCTCAAACCGGACTCAAACCAGGCCAGACCGGCTCAAACCGGTTTTGACCGGCTCAAACCGGACTCAAACCGGACCAGACTGGCTCAAACCTGTTTTGACTGGCTCAAAAAGGACTCAAACCGGAACAAACAGGCTCAAACCGGTTTTGACCGGCTGAAACCGGACTCAAACCGGACTAGACCGGCTCACACCGGTTTTGAATGGCTCAAACTGGACTCAAACAGGAACAGACCGGCTCAAACAGTAACAGACCGGCTCAAACCGGCTCAAGCCAGACCAGACCGGCTCAAACTGCCTCAAACCTGACCAGAACAACTCAAACCGGCTTTCACCGGCTCAAACCGTACTCATACGGGTTTTGACCAGATCAAAGCAGGCCAGACCCTCTCCAATCGATTTTTACTGGCTCAAACCGGACTCAAACCGGACTAGACCGGTTCAAACCGGTTTTGAATGGCTCAAACCGGACTCAAACAGGAACAGACCGGCTCAAACAGGAACAGACCAGCTCAAACCGGCTCAAACCAGACCAGAACGGCTCAAACCGGCTCAAACCGGAACAGAACATCTCAAACCGGTTTTCACCGGCTCAAACCGGTCTCATACGGGTTTTGAACAGATCAAACCAGGCCAGACCGGCTCAAACCGGTTTTGACTGGCTGAAACCGGACTCAAACCGGCCCAGACCGGTTTCAATCGGTTTTGACAGGCTCATACTGGACCAGACCGGCTCAAACCGAACCAGACCGGCTGAAACCGGTTTTGACTGGCTCAAACCGGAATAAAATATGACCGGACCGGCTCAAACCGCATCAATCCAGGCCAGACCGGTTCAAACCGGTTTTGACCAGCTCAAACCGGACTCAAACGGGTTTTGACCAAATCAAACCAGGCCAGACCGGCTCAAACCAATTTTGACCGGCTCAAACTGGACTCAAACCCGAACAGACCGGCTCAAACCGGTTTTGAATGGCTCAAACTGGACTCAAACAGGAACAGACAGGCTCAAACAGTAACAGACCAGCTCAAACCGGCTCACACCAGACCATAATGGCTCAAACCGGCTCAAACCGGACCAGAACATCTCAAACCGGTTTTCACCGGCTGAAACCGGTTTCATACGAGTTTTGACCAGATCAAACCAGGCCAGACCTGCTCAAACTGGTTTTGACCGGCTCAAACTGGACTCAAACCCGACCAGACCGGCTCAAACCGGTTTTGACCGGCTCAAACAGACTCAAACCGGTTTTGACCATATTTATCCGGACCAGACCAGCTCAAAACGGTTTTGACCTGCTCAAACCGGACTCAAACCAGGCCAGACCGGCTCAAACCGGTTTTGACCGGCTCAAACCAGACTCAAACCGGACCAGACCGGCTCAAACCTGTTTTGACTGGCTCAAAAAGGACTCAAACCGGAACAAACAGGCTCAAACCGGTTTTGACTGCCTGAAACCTGACTCAAACCGGACTAGACCGGCTCACACCGGTTTTGAATGGCTCAAACTGGACTCAAACAGGAACAGACCGGCTCAAACAGTAACAGACCGGCTCAAACCGGCTCAAGCCAGACCAGACCGGCTCAAACTGCCTCAAACCTGACCAGAACATCTCAAACCGGCTTTCACCGCCTCAAACCGTACTCATATGGGTTTTGACCAGATCAAAGCAGGCCAGACCGTCTCCAATCAATCTTCACTGGCTCAAACCGGACTCAAACCGGACTAGACCAGCTCAAATCGGTTTTGAACGGCTCAAACCGGACTCAAACAGGGATACACCGGCTCAAACAGGAACAGACCAGCTCAAACCGGCTCACACCAGACCAGAACGGCTCAAACCGGCTCAAACCGGACCAGAACATCTCAAACCGGTTTTCACCGGCTCAAACCGGTCTCATACGGGTTTTGACCAGATCAAACCAGGCCAGACCGGCTCAAACCGGTTTTGACTGGCTGAAACCGGACTCAAACCGGCCCAGACCGGTTTCAATCGGTTTTGACAGGCTCAAACCGGACAAGACCGGCTCAAACCGAACCAGACCGGCTGAAACCGGTTTTGACTGGCTCAAACCGGACTAAAACATGACTGGACAGGCTCAAACCGGATCAACCCCGGCCAGACCGGCTCAAACCGGTTTTGACCAGCTCAAACCGGACTCAAACGTGTTTTGACCAAATCAAACCAGGCCAGACCGGCTCAAACCAATTTTGACCGGCTCAAACTGGACTCAAACCCGACCAGCCCGGCTCAAACCGGTTTTGAATGGCTCAAACTGGACTCAAACAGGAACAGACCGGCTCAAACAGTAACAGACCGGCTCAAACCGGCTCAAGCCAGACCACACCGACTCAAACTGCCTCAAACCTGACCAGAACATCTCAAACCGGCTTTCACCGCCTCAAACCGTACTCATATGGGTTTTGACCAGATCAAAGCAGGCCAGACCGTCTCCAATCGATTTTGACTGGCTCAAACCGGACTCAAACCGGACTAGACCGGCTCAAACCGGTTTTGACCGGCTCAAACGGACTCAAACAGGAACAGACCGGCTCAAACAGGAACAGACCAGCTCAAACCGTCTCACACCAGACCAGAATGGCTCAAACCGGCTCAAACCGGACCAGAACATCTCAAACCGGTTTTCACCGGCTCAAACCCATCTCATACGGGTTTTGACCAGATCAAACCAGGCCAGACCTGCTCAAACCGGTTTTGACCGGCTCAAACTTGACTCAAACCCGACCAGACCGGCTCAAACCGGTTTTGACCGGCTCAAACAAACTCAAACCGGTTTTGACCATATTTATCCGGACCAGACCAGCTCAAAACGGTTTGGACCTGCTCAAACCGGACTCAAACCAGGCCAGACCGGCTCAAACGGGTTTTGACCGGCTCAAACCGGACTCAAACCGGACCAGACCGGCTCAAACCTGTTTTGACTGGCTCAAAAAGGACTCAAACCGGAACAAACAGGCTCAAACCGGTTTTGACAGGCTGAAACCGGACTCAAACCGGACTAGACCGGCTCACACCAGTTTTGAATGGCTCAAACTGGACTCAAACAGGAACAGACCGGCTCAAACAGTAACAGACCGGCTCAATCCGGCTCAAGCCAGACTAGACCGTCTCATACTGGCTCAAACCGGACCAGAACATCTCAAACCGGTTTTCACCGGCTCAAACCGGTCTCATACGGGTTTTGACCAGATCAAAGCAGGCCAGACCGTCTCCAATCGATTTTGACTGGCTCAAACCGGACTCAAACCGGACTAGACCGGCTCAAACCGGTTTTGAACGGCTCAAACCGGACTCAAACAGCAACAGACAGGCTCAAGCAGGAACAGACCAGCTCAAACCGGCTCACACCAGACCAGAACGGCTCAAACCGGCTCAAACCGGACCAGAACATCTCAAACTGGTTTTCACCGGCTCAAACCGGTCTCATACGGGTTTTGACCAGATCAAACCAGGCCAGACCGGCTCAAACCGGTTTTGACTGGCTGAAACTGGACTCAAACCGGCCCAGACCGGTTTCAATCGGTTTTGACAGGCTCAAACCGGACAAGACCGGCTCAAACCGAACCAGACCGGCTGAAACCGGTTTTGACTGGCTCAAACCGGACTAAAATATGACTGGACCGGCTCAAACCGGATCAATCCAGGCCAGACCGGTTCAAACCGGTTTTGACCAGCTCAAACCGGACTCAAACGGGTTTTGACCAAATCAAACCAGGCCAGACCGGCTCAAACCAATTTTGACCGGCTCAAACTGGACTCAAACCCGACCAGCCCGGCTCAAACCGGTTTTGACCGGCTCAAACAGACTCAAACCGGTTTTGACCATATTTATCCGGACCAGACCTGCTCAAAACTGTTTTGACCTGCTCAAACCGGACTCAAACCAGGCCAGACCGGCTAAAACCGGTTTTGACCGGCTCAAACCGGACTCAAACCGGACCAGACCGGCTCAAACCTGTTTTGACTGGCTCAAAAAGGACTCAAACCGGAACAAACAGTCTCAAACCGGTTTTGACCAGCTGAAACCGGACTCAAACCGGACTAGACCGGCTCACACCGGTTTTGAATGGCTCAAACTGGACTCAAACAGGAACAGACAGGCTCAAACAGTAACAGACCGGCTCAAACCGGCTCAAGCCAGACCAGACCGGCTCAAACTGGCTCAAACCGGACCAGAACATCTCAAATCGGTTTTCACCGGCTCAAACCGAACAAACAGTCTCAAACCGGTTTTGACCAGCTCAAACCGGACCAGAACATCTCAAACCGGTTTTGACCGGCTCAAACCGTCTCACACCAGACCAGACGGCTCAAACCGGTTTTGAACGGCTCAAACCGACTCAAACAGGAACAGACAGGCTCAAGCAGGAACAGACCAGCTCAAACCGGCTCACACCAGACCAGAACGGCTCAAACCGCTCAAACCGACCAGAACATCTCAAACTGGTTTTCACCGCTCAAACCGGTCTCATACGGGTTTTGAGCTGATCAAACCAGGCCAGACCGGCTCAAACCGGTTTTGACTGGCTGAAACCGGACTCAAACCGCCCAGACCGGTTTCAATCGGTTTTGACAGGCTCAAACCGACAAGACCGGCTCAAACCGGACTCAAACCGGACTCAAACCAGGCCAGACTGGCTCAAACCGACTAAAACATGACTGGACCGGCTCAAACTGACTCAAACCCGACCAGACCGGCTCAAACCGGTTTTGACCAGCTCAAACCGACTCAAACGGGTTTTGACCAAATCAAACCAGGCCAGACCGCTCAAACCAATTTTGACCGGCTCAAACTGACTCAAACCCGACCAGCCCGGCTCAAACCGGTTTTGACCGCTCAAACAGACTCAAACTGGTTTTGACCGTATTTTTCCAGACCAGATCAGCTCAAAACGGTTTTGACCTGCTCAAACCGGACTCAAACCAGGCCAGACCGGCTCAAACCGGTTTTGACCGCTCAAACCGACTCAAACCGGACCAGACCGGCTCAAACCTGTTTTGACTGGCTCAAAAGGACTCAAACCGAACAAACAGGCTCAAAGCGGTTTTGACCGGCTGAAACCTGACTCAAACCGACTAGACCGGCTCACACCGGTTTTGAATGGCTCAAACTGGACTCAAACAGGAACAGACCGGCTCAAACAGTAACAGACCGGCTCAAACCGGCTCAAGCCAGACCAGACCGGCTCAAACTGCCTCAAACCTGACCAGAACATCTCAAACCGGCTTTCACCACCTCAAACCGTACTCATACGGGTTTTGACCAGATCAAAGCAGGCCAGGCCGTCTCCAATCGATTTTGACTGGCTCAAACCGGACTCAAACCGGACTAGACCAACACAAACTGGTTTTGAACGGTTCAAACCGGACTCAAACAGGAACAGACAGGCTCAAACAGGAACAGACCAGCTCAAACCGGCTCACACCAGACCAGTATGGCTCAAACCGGCTCAAACCGGACCAGAACATCTCAAACCGGTTTTCACCGGCTCAAACCGGTCTCATACGGGTTTTGACCAGATCAAACCAGGCCAGACCGGCTCAAACCGGTTTTGACTGGCTGAAACCGGACTCAAACCGGCCCAGACCGGTTTCAATCGGTTTTGACAGGCTCAAACCGGACAAGACCGGCTCAAACCGAACCAGACCGGCTGAAACCGGTTTTGACTGGCTCAAACCGGACTAAAATATGACTGGACCGGCTCAAACCGGATCAATCCAGGCCAGACCGGCTCAAACCGGTTTTGACCAGCTCAAACCGGACTCAAACGGGTTTTGACCAAATCAAACCAGGCCAGACCGGCTCAAACCAATTTTGACCGGCTCAAACTGGACTCAAACCCGACCAGACCGGCTCAAACCGGTTTTGACCGGCTCAAACAGACTCAAACTGGTTTTGACCGTATTTTTCCAGACCAGATCAGCTCAAAACGGTTTTGACCTGCTCAAACCAGACTCAAACCAGGCCAGACCGGTTCAAACCGGTTTTGACCGGCTCAAACTGACTCAAACCGACCAGACCGGCTCAAACCTGTTTTGACTGGCTCAAAAGGACTCAAACCGAACAAACAGGCTCAAACCGGTTTTGACCGGCTGAAACCGGACTCAAACCGGACTAGACCGGCTCACACCGGTTTTGAATGGCTCAAACTGGACTCAAACAGGAACAGACCGGCTCAAACAGTAACAGACCGGCTCAAACCGGCTCAAGCCAGACCAGACCGGCTCAAACTGCCTCAAACCTGACCAGAACATCTCAAACCGGTTTTCACCGGCTCAAACCGTACTCATACGGGTTTTGACCAGATCAAAGCAGGCCAGACCCTCTCCAATCGATTTTGACTGGCTCAAACCGGACTTAAACCGGACTAGACCGGCTCAAACCGGTTTTGAATGGCTCAAACCGGACTCAAACAGGAGCAGACCGGCTCAAACAGGAACAGACCAGCTCAAACCGGCTCACACCAGACCAGAACGCCTCAAACCGGCTCAAACCGGACCAGAACATCTCAAACCGGTTTTCACTGGCTCAAACCGGTCTCATACGGGTTTTGACCAGATCAAACCAGGCCAGACCGGCTCAAACCGGTTTTGACTGGCTGAAACTGGACTCAAACCGGCCCAGACCGGTTTCAATCGGTTTTGACAGGCTCAAACCGGTCCAGACTGGCTCAAACCGAACCAGACCGGCTGAAACCGGTTTTGACTGGCTCAAACCGGACTAAAATATGACCGGACCGGCTCAAACCGGCTCAAACCAGACCAGAACGGCTCAAACCGGTTTTGACCAGCTCAAACCGGACTCAAACGGGTTTTGACCAAATCAAACCAGGCCAGACCGGCTCAAACCAATTTTGACCGGCTCAAACTGGACTCAAACCCGACCAGCCCGGCTCAAACCGGTTTTGACCGGCTCAAACAGACTCAAACTGGTTTTGACCGTATTTTTCCAGACCAGATCAGCTCAAAACGGTTTTGACCTGCTCAAACCAGACTCAAACCAGGCCAGACCGGTTCAAACCGGGTTTGACTGCTCAAACCGGACTCAAACGGACCAGACCGGCTCAAACCTGTTTTGACTGGCTCAAAAAGGACTCAAACCGGAACAAACAGGCTCAAACCGGTTTTGACCGGCTGAAACCGGACTCAAACCGGACTAGACCGGCTCACACCGGTTTTGAATGGCTCAAACTGGACTCAAACAGGAACAGACCGGCTCAAACAGTAACAGACCGGCTCAAACCGGCTCAAGCCAGACCAGACCGGCTCAAACTGCCTCAAACCTGACCAGAACATCTCAAACCGGCTTTCACCGCCTCAAACCGTACTCATACGGGTTTTGACCAGATCAAAGCAGGCCAGACCGTCTCCAATCAATCTTCACTGGCTCAAACCGGACTCAAACCGGACTAGACCAGCTCAAATCGGTTTTGACCGGCTCAAACCGGACTCAAACAGGGATACACCGGCTCAAACAGGAACAGACCAGCTAAAACCGGCTCACACCAGACCAGAATGGCTCAAACCGGCTCAAACCGGACCAGAACATCTCAAACCGGTTTTCACCGGCTCAAACCGGTCTCCTACGGGTTTTGACCAGATCAAACCAGGCCAGACCGGCTCAAACCGGTTTTGACTGGCTGAAACCGGACTCAAACCGGCCCAGACCGGTTTCAATCGGTTTTGACAGGCTCAAACCGGACAAGACCGGCTCAAACCGAACCAGACCGGCTGAAACCGGTTTTGACTGGCTCAAACCGGACTAAAACATGACTGGACCGGCTCAAACCGGATCAACCCCGGCCAGACCGGCTCAAACCGGTTTTGACCAGCTCAAACCAGACTCAATCGTGTTTTGACCAAATCAAACCAGGCCAGACCGGCTCAAACCAATTTTGACCGGCTCAAACTGGACTCAAACCCGACCAGCCCGGCTCAAACCGGTTTTGAATTTCTCAAACTGGACTCAAACAGGAAGAGACCAGC
>JAKFHT010001747.1:0-24171 GCA_023783455.1 Erythrocebus patas | reverse complement strand
CAGAACACAGAGCAGTTTCTCAGAAAGCTTCTTCCAGTTTTGAACGGAAGATATTTCACCATAGCCCCTATGGGCTTCCAAATATCCTTTTCCAATTCCACAAAACAGCCTTAGCGAAAGGCTTCTTCAATGGAAAGATATAACTCTGTGAGATGAATTAACAGAACACAGAGCAGTTTCTCAGAAAGCTTCTTCCAGTTTTGAACGGAAGATATTTCCTTTTTCACCATAGCCCTCTATGGGCTTCCAAATATTCCTTTGCCAATTCCACAAGAACAGCCTTACCGAAAGGCTTCTTGAAGGGAAAGATGTAACTCTGTGAGATGAATTAACAGAACACAGAGCAGTTTCTCAGAAAGCTTCTTTCCAGTTTTGAAGGGAAGATATTTCCTTTTCCCCATAGCCCTCTATGTGCTTCCAAATATCCCTTTGCCAATTCCACAAGAACAGCCTTAGCGAAAGGCTTCTTGAAGGGAAAGATGTAACTCTGTGAGATGAATTCACAGAACACAGAGCAGTTTCTCAGAAAGCTTCTTTCCAGTTATGAACGGAAGATATTTCCTTTAGCACCATAGCCCTCTATGGGCTTCCAAATATCCCTTTGAGATAAACTTTCTTCTATTACACAGTTTTGAAACTGCATCATGGATGGATTCAAGGACATTTGGAGCACATTCAGGCCTGGGAAATGGAGATATCTTCAGATAAAACTGAGAGAAGCTTTCTGAGAAACTTTGTGATGCATTCCACTCAGGCCTCTTTTCTCATAAGGCAGTGTTTGAACACCCTGTAAAACTGAAAAGTGATATTTGCAGCACATTGAAGACTATGGTGAAAAGTGAAATATCCTGAAATAAAACCCAGAAAGAAGCATTCCAAGAAACTGCTGTCTGACGTGTGCATTCATTTCAGAGAGTTAAAGCTTACACTTGCCCAGTTTGGAAACTCTGTCTTTGAGGAATCTGAAGGATATTATGGCCAGAGGCTTGTGGTGAGAAAGGAAATCTTCCGATGAAAACTGGAGAGAAGCTTTCAGAGCTGCTTTGTGATATTCATCTCATAGAGTTAAATCTTCTTTGATTGAGCAGTTTGAAATCACTGTTTCTGTGGAACCTGAGAAAGGACATTTGGGAATTAAGAATATGAAAAGAAATACCCTGATAAAACCAGAAGGAAACTTTCTGTGAAACTGCTCTAGTCACATGAAGTCCACTCAGTTAAGCTTCTGTTTTCATTGAGCAGTATTAACACTGTTTTAAGTTAGTCATTAAGGGATACTCAGGAGCTTATGAAAAGGAAATATCTTCAGATAGATACTGGATAGAAGATTTCTGAGGAACTGAGATTTGCATTCCACTCACAGAGTTATTTTTCTCAGAGTTGGGGAATCTTTTAGAAAAAGCTGGGGACATTCAGGTATATGGACAGCTATGGTGAAAAGGAAATATCCTCAGAAAAACTGGAAAGAAGCTTTCTGAAACTGTGATAGATATGTCTATTCATCTCACATAGATAAAACTTTCTTCTATTACGCAGTTTTGAAACTATCATGGATGGATCATGAAGGGACATTCGGGGAGCATTCAGGCCTGTGGGAAAGGAGATATCTTCAGATAAAACTGGAGAGAAGCTTTCTGAGAAACTGCTTTGTGATGTGTGCATTCCACTCAGGAGTTATATTTTTCTCATAAGGCAGTGTTTGAACACTGTTCCTGTAAAACTGAAAAGTGATATTTTGCATTGAAGACTATGTGAAAAAGTGAAATATCCTGAAATAAAACCCAGAAAGTGTTCCAAGAAACTGCTCTGACGTGTGCATTCATTTCAGAGTTAAAGCTTACACATGTTGCCCAGTTTGGAAACTCTGTCTTTGAGGAATCTGAAGGATATTAAGTGGCGCCTGGAGGCTTGTGTGAGAAAGGAAACGTCTTCCATGAAAACTGGAGAAGCGAACACTGCTTTGTATTTATCTCATAGTTAAATCATTCTTGGATTGAGCAGTTTGAAATCACTGTTTTGGAACCTGAGAAAGGACATTTGAGAACTTTAAGAACACAGAAAGAAATACTCCAATTAAAACCAGAAGGAAACTATGAGGCTTATGGTGAAAATGAACACTTCAGACATATACCAGAGAAGATTTCAATAGCTGCTTTGTGGTGTGCATTCCACTCACAGAGTTACTTTTCTTCTCATGAGGATTGGGGAATGTTTGGAGAAAGCTACCAGGGACATTCGGGAATATATGGATGGTGAAAAAGAAATATCCTCAGACAAACTGAAAGCTTTCTGTGAAACTGCTTTGTGATAGATATGAATTCATCATAGATAAAATTTCTTATTAGTTTTGAAACTCCATGGACGGATTCACATTCGGGAGCACATTCATCTGGTAGGAGTCCCAGATAAAACTGGAGAGAGCTTTCTGAGAACTGCTGGGTGCATTCCAGGGATTTCTTTCTCATAAGGCAGTGTTTGAACACTGTTCCAAAACTGAAAAGTGATATTTTACAGCTCATTGAAGACTATGGTGAAAAGTGAAATATCCTGAAATAAAACCAAAAGAAGCATTCCAAGAAACTTCTCTGTATGCATTCATTTCAGAGTTAAAGCTACACTATTGCCCAGTTTGGAAACTCTGTCTTTGAGGAATCTGTGAAGGGATAAGAGGTGTCAGGAGGCTTGAAAGTCTGATGAAAACTGGAGAGAAGCTTTCAGAGCAACTGCTTTGTGATGTGTGTATTCATCTCAGAGTTAAATCATTCTTTGATTGAAGTTTGAAATCACTGTTTCTGTGGAACCTGAAAGGACATGCTGGAATATGCTGAAAAGAAATATGTGATAAAAAAGAAGAACTTTCTGAAACTTCTAGGTCATTCCACTACACAGTTAAGTTTCTTTTCATTGAGCAGTATTCTAACACTGTTTTAGGTTAATCAAGGATTTGGAGCTTTGAGGCTTACAGTGAAAGGAAATATCTTCAGATAGAAACTGGAAGATTTGAGGATCTGTTTGACGTGTGTTCCACCCACATTATACTTTTCTTCATAGAGGATTGGGAATCATTGGAGAAAAGCTAAGGGACATTCGGTAGGATGGCTATGAAAAGGAAATATCCTCAGATAAAACTGGAGAAGCTTTCTGTGAAACTGCTTTGTGATAGATATTCATCTCACATAGATAAACTCTTCTATTATGCAGTTTTGAAACTGCATCATGGACTTCAAGGGACATTCGAGCACATTCAGGCCTGGGGAAATAGGAAATATCTTCAGAAAACTGGAGAGAAGCTTTCTGAGAACTGCTTTGTGTGTGCATTCCACTCAGGAGTTATACCTCTTTTCTCATAAGGCAGTGTTTGAACACTGTTCCTGTAAAACTGAGAGTGATATTTTGTGCATAGAAGACTATGGTGAAAAGTGAAATATCCAAAATAAACCCAGAAAGAAGTTCAAGAAACTGCTCTTATGTGCATTCATTTCAGAGTTAAGCTACACTATGTTGCCAGTTTGGAAACTCTGTCTTTGAGGAATATGAAGGGATATAAGTCTGGGCTTGTGGAGAAAGGAAATCCAGATGAAAACTGGAGAGAAGCTTTGAGCAACTGCTTTGATGTGTGTATTCATCTCATAGAGTTAAATCATTCTTTGGATTGAGCAGTTTGAAATCACTGTTTCGGAACTGAGAAAGACATTGAATGTTCTAAGAATATGCTGAAAAATATCCTCAGAAAACCAGAAGGAAACTTTCGAAACTGCTCTAGGTCACGTGAATTCCACAGTTAATTTTTTTCATTGAACAGTATTCTAACACTGTTTAGTCAGCTAAGGGATATTCGGAGGCTTTGAGGCTTACAGTGAAAAGGAAATATCTTCAGATAGATACTGGAGAGAATTTCTGAGATGCTTTGTGATGTGCATTCACTCACAGAGTTATACCTTTTCTCATAGAGGATTGGGGAATCCGTTTGGAGAAAGCTACCAGGGACATTTGGGAGTATATGGCTATGGTGAAAAAGGAAATATCCTCAGACAAAACTGGAAAGAAGCTTTCTGAGAAACTGCTTTGTGATAGATATCTATTCATCTCACATAGATAAAACTTCTTCATTACAGTTTTGAAACTGCATCATGGAGGATTCACGAAGGGACATTCGGAACACATTCAGGCCTGTGGTGAAATAGGAAATATCTTCAGATAAAACTGGAGAGAAGCTTTCTGAGAAACTGCTTTGTGATGCATTCCACTCAGAGTTATAATTTTTCTCATAAGGCAGTGTTTGAACACTGTTCCTAAACAAAAAGTGATATTTGCAGTGCATTGAAGACTATGGTGAAAAGTGAAATATCTGAAAGAAAACAAAGCTTCAAGAAACTTTCTGACGTGTATTCATTTCAGAGTTAAACACTACATTGCCCAGTTTGGAAACTCTGTCTTTGAGGAATCTGTGAAGGGATATTAAGTGGCGCCATGGGCTTGTAGAAAGGATCTTCAATGAAAACTGGAGAGAAGCTTTTGAGCAACTGCTTTGTGATGTGTTATTCATCTCAGAGTTAAATCATTCTTTGGATTGAGCAGTTTGAAATCACTGTTCTGAAACCTAAAGGACATTTGGAATGCAAGAATATGCTGAAAAAGAAATACCTCAAAAACCAGAAGGAAATTCTGTGAAACTGCTAGGTCACGTGAACCACTCACAGAGCTTCAGTTTTCATTGAGCAGTATTCTAACACTGTTTAGGTTAGTCAGCTAAGGGATAGAGCTTTGAGGCTTACTGTGAAAGTGGAAATATCTTCAGATAACTGGAGAGATTGAGAGCTTTGTGATGTGCATTCACCACAGAGTTACTTTCTCATAAAGGATTGGGGAATCCTTTGGAGAAAAAGCTACCAGGGATATTTGGGAAGACTATGGTGAAAAGGAAATATCCTCAGACAAAACTGGAAAGAAGCTTTCTGTGAAACTGCTTTGTGATAGATATGTCTATTCATCTATAGACAAAACTTTTCATTATGCAGTTTGAAACTGTGTCATGGAGGATTTGAAGGGACATTCGAGCACATTCAGGCTGGGAAATAGGAAATATCTTCAGATAAAAACTGGAGAGAAGCTTTCTGAGAAACTGCTTTGTGATGTGCATTCCACTCAGAGTTATACCTTCTCATAAGGCAGTGTTGAACACTGTTCTGTAAAACTGAAAAGTGATATGCAGCATTGAAGACTATGGAAAAAGAAATATCTATAAAAAACCCAGACTTCCAAGAAACTGCTCAAGTGTGCATTCATTTCAGAGTTAAAGCTTCTACATTGCCCAGTTTGGAAACTGTCTTGAGGAATCTGTGGGGATATTTAGTGAGCCCAGAGGCTTGAGGAAAAACGTCTTCAATGAAAACTGGAGAGAAGCTTTGAGCAACTGCTGTGTGTGTGTATTCATATCACAGAGTTAAATCATTCTTTGGATTGAGCAGTTTGAAATCACTCTTTCTGTGAACCTGAGAAAGGACTTTGGGATGCTCTAAGATATGTTGAAAAGAAATATGATAAAACCAGAAGGAAACTTTCAGAATGCTCTAGGTCACGTGAAGTAAACTCACAGTTAAGCTTCTGTTTTCATTGAATATTCTAACGCTTTTTGTTTAGTGAAGGATATTTTGAGTTTGAGGCTTGCAGTGAAAAGGAAATATCTTCAGATAGAAACTGGAGAGAAGATTTCTGAGATGCTTTGTGACGTGTGCATTCCACTCACAGTTATACTTTTCTTCTCAGAGAGGAGAATTTGGAAGCTACCAGGGACATTGAGCATATGGACTGGTGAAAAGGAAATATCCTCAGACAAAACTGGAAAGAAGCTTGAAACTGCTTGTGATAGATATGTCTATTCATCTCACATAGATAAAACTTTTCTATTATGCAGTTTGAAACTGTTTCATTGAGGATTCACAAAGGACATGGGGAGCACATTCATCCCTTGGGAAATATCTTCAGATAAAACTGGAGATTTGAGAACTGCTTTGTGTGTGCATTCCACTCAGATTATCTTTCATATAAACACTGTTCCTGTAAACTGAAAAGTGATATTTGCAGTGCATTGAAGACTGTGAAAAGTGAAATATCCTGAAATAAAACCCAGAAAGAAGCATTCCAAGAAACTGCTCTCTGACGTGCATTCATTTCAGAGTTAAACTTACATTGCCCAGTTTGAAACTCTGTCTTGAGGAATCTGTGAAGGATATGGGTGCAGAGTTTGTGTGAGAAAGGAAATTCAAAAACTGGAGAAATTTTGAGCAACTGCTTTGTGATGTGTATTCATCTCAGAGTTAAATCATTCTTTGATTGATAGTTTGAAATCACTGTTTCTGTGGAAATTGAAAGGACATTTGGAAAGCTCTAAGAATATGCTGAAAAGAAATACCTTATATAAAACCCAGGAAATTTTCTGTGAAACTTTAGGTGTGTGAAGTCCACTCACACACAGTAAGCTTCTGTTTCATTGAGCAGTATTCTAACACTGTTTTAGGTAGTCAGCTAAGGATACTGGAGGTACAAGGTATATGAAAAGGGAAATATCTTCAGAGATACTGGAGAAGATTTTGAGAACTGCTTTGTGATGTGCATTCCACTCACAGAGTTATACTTTTTCTCATAGATTGGGAACACTCCTGGAGAAAAAGCTACAGAGACAGGATATGGATGCATGGTGAAAAGGAAATATCCTCAGACAAAGAAAGAAACTTTCAGAAACTGCTGATAGATATGTCATTCATCTCACATAGATAAAATTTTCTGTTACAGTTTTGAAACGGTCTGATGGAAGGGACATTGGAGCAAATTCAGGGCTGAAAAGGAAATATCTTCAGATAAAACTGGAGAGAAGCTTTGAGAAAAGTGATGTGATTTCACTATTTCTTTCATTGAAGCAGTTTGAACACTGTTTCTGTAAACTGAAAAGTGATATTGCAGCGCATTGAAGACTATGGTGAAATATCCTGAAATAAAAACAGAAAGAAGCTTAAAAGAAACTGCTCTCTACGTGTATTCATTTCAGAGAGTTAAATTTACACTGTTGCCCAGTTTGAAAATCTGTCTTGAGGAATCTGTGAAGGAAAGTGTGAGGTTTGGGTGAGAAGGAAATCTTCTGATGAAAACTGGAGAGAAGATTTCAGAACAACTTTTGTGATGTGTTCATCTCAGAGTAAAACATTCTTGATTGAGCAGTTTGAAATCACTGTTTCTGTGGAACCTGAAAGGACATTTGGGAGTCAAGATTATGCTGAAAAGAAATATCCTCAGATAAAAACCAGAAGAACTTTCTGAAACTGCTCTAGGTCATTATCCACTCAGTAAGCTTCTTCATTGACAGTATTCTAACACAGTTTTAGGTCAGTCATCTAAGGGATTTGAGACATTTAGGTGGAAATATCTTCAGATAGACTGGAGAGATTTTGAGAAACTGCTTTGTGTGTGCATTCCACTCAGAGTTACTCTTCTCATAAGGCAGTGTGAACACTGTTCCTGTAAAACTGAAAAAGTGATTTTGAGCATTGAAGACTATGGAAAAAATATCCAAATAAACCCAGAAAGAAGCAAGAAACTGCTCTGATGTGTATTCATTTCACAGAGTTAAAGTTTACACTATGTGTTTGGAAACTCTGTCTTGAGGAATCTGAAGGATATTAAGCGCTGAGACTCTGAGAAGGAAATGTCTTCCGAAAACTGGAGAAGCTTGAGAAACTGCTTTGTGATGTGTATTCATCTCATAGAGTTAAATCATTCTTGATTGAGCAGTTTGAAATCACTGTTTCTGAACTGAGAAAGGACATTTGGGAACGCAGAATATGTTGAAAAGAAATACCTCAGAAAACCGGAAGGAAACTTTCTGAAACTATCACGTGAAATCCACTTTCACAGTTAAGCTTCTGTTTCATTGAGCAGTATTCTAACACTGTTAGGTTAGTCAGCTAAGGGATACCAGGAGCTTTGAGGCTTTACAGTGAAAGGAAATATCTTCAGATAGATACTGGAGATTTCAGGAGCTGCTTTGTGATGTGCATTCCACTCAAAGAGTTATACTTTTCTTAGAGGTTTGAATCTGCTGAGAAAAAGCTACCAGGGACATTCTGAGTATATGCTATGGTGAAAAGGAAATATCCTCAGACAAAAACTGAAAGAAGTTTTCTGTGAAACTGTTGTGATAGATCTATTCATCTCACATAGATAAAACTTTTTCATTATGCAGTTTTGAAACTGCATCATGGATGATCAAGGGACATTCGGGAGCACATTGAGGCCTATGGTGAAAAATATCTTCAGATAAAACTGGAGAGCTTTGAGAAACTGCTTTGTGATGTGTGCATTCCACTCAGAGTTATACTTTTTCATAAGGCAGTGTTTGAACACTGTTCCTGTAAAACTGAAAAATGATATTTGAAGTGCATTGAAGACTATGGAAAAGTGAAATATCCTGAAATAAAACCCAAAGAAGTGTTCCAAGAAACTGCTCTGTGTGTGCATTCATTCAGAGAGTTAAAGCCACTACTCCCAGTTTGGAAACTCTGTTGAGGAATCTGTGAAGGATATTAAGTGAGCCCGGAGGCTTGTGTGAGAAAAGGAAATATCTTGATGAAAACTGGAGAGAAGCTTGAGCAACTGCTTTGTGATGTGTGTATTCATCTCAGAGTTAAATCATTCTTTGGATTGAGCAGTTTGAAATCACTGTTTCTGTGGAACCTGAGAAAGGACATTTGGGAATGCTCTTAAGAATGAAAAGAAATACCCTGAAAAACCAGAAGGAAACTTGAAACTGCTCTAGACGTATGAAGTCTCACAGTTAAGCTTCTGTTTCATTGAGCAGTATTCTAACACGGTTAGTCTAAAGGGATACTGGGAGAGCTTTGAGGCTTATGGTGAAAAGGAAATATCTTCAGATAGATACTGGAGAGACTGAGCTGCTTTGTGATGTGCATTCCACTCACAGAGTTATACTTCTTCTCATAGAGGATTGGGAATGTTGGAGAAACCAAAGGGACATTTGGGTATGGATGGCTATGGTGAAAAGGAAATATCAGACAAAAACTGGAAAGAAGCTTTCTGTGAAACTGCTTTGTGATAGATATGTCTATTCATCTCACATAAACTTTTCATTACGCAGTTTTGAAACTGCATCATGGATGGATTCGCAAGGGACATGGGATTCAGGCCTGTGTGAAATAGGAAATATCTTCAGATAAAACTGGAGAGAAGCTTTCTGAGAAACTGCTTTGTGATGTGCATTCCACTCAGAGTTATACCTCTTTCATAAGTGTTTGAACACTGTTCCTGAAAACTGAAAAGTGATATTTTGCAGTATTGAAGACTATGGTGAAAAGTGAAATATCCTGAAATAAAACCCAGAAAGAAGTTCAAGAAACTGACATGCATTCATTTCAGAGAGTTAAAGCTTACACGTGAAACTTTTTGAATCATATTAAGAGCCCAGACTTGTGGTGAAAAGGAAACGTCTTCGATGAAAACTGGAGAGAAGCTTTGAGCAACTGCTTTGTGATGTGTGTATTCATCTCATAGAGTTAATCATTCTTTGGATTGAGCAGTTTGAAATCACTGTTTCTGTGAACCTGAGAAAGGACATTTTTTTAAGAATATGCTGAAAAGAAATCCTGATAAAAAAACCAGAAGGAAACTTTCTGTGAAACTCTAGGTCACGTGAAGTCCACTTCAGTTAAGCTTGTTTTCATTGAGCAGTATTCTAACACTGTTTTTATTAGTCAGCTAAGGGATACTGGAGCACTTTGAGGCTTATGGTGAAAAGGAAATATCTTCAGATAGACTGGAGAGATTTCAAGAGCTGCTTTGTGATGTGCATTCTCACAGAGTTTTTTCTTCTCAGAGATTGGGAATGTTTGGAGAAAAAGCTACCAGGGACATTCAGGAGTATATGGATATGGTGAAAAGGAAATATCCTCAGACAAAACTGAAAGAAGCTTTCTGTGAAACTGCTTTGTGATAGATATGTTCATCTCACATAGATAAACTTTTCTATTATGCAGTTTTGAAACCATGGACAGATTCACAAGGGACATTTGAGCACATTCAGGCCTGAAATAGGAAATATCTTCAGATAAAAACTGGAGAGAAGCTTGAGAAACTGCTTTGTGATGTGTGCATTCCACTCAGAGTTATCTTTTCTCTCATAAGGTGTTTGAACACTGTTCCTGTAAAACTGAAAAGTGTTTTACATGTATTGAAGACTATGAAAAAAGAAATATCCTGAAATAAAACCCAGAAAGAAGCTTCCAAAACTGCTCTGACGTGCATTCATTTCAGAGTTAGCTTAAACTACATTGCCCAGTTTGGAAACTCTGTCTTGAGGAATCTGTGAAAGGGGACGCCTGGGTGATAAAAGGAAATGTCTTCCAATGAAAACTGGAGAGAAGCCAGAGCTGCTTTGTGATGTGTGTATTCATCTTAGAGTTAAATCATTCTTTGGATTGAGCAGTTTGAAATCACTGTTTCTGTGGAACCTGAGAAAGGACATTTGGGAATGCTTTTAATATGCTGAGAAATATACCAGAAACCAGAAGGAACTTTCAAAACTGCTCTAGGTGTGAATTCCACTACAGTTAAGCTTCTTTCATTGAGCAGTATTCTAACACTGTTTTAGGTTAGTCAGATAAGGATACTGGGAGCTGATTTTTTGGAAGAAAATATCTTCAGATAGATACTGGAGAGAAGATTTCTGAGCTGCTTGATGTGCATTCCACTCACAGAGTTATACTTTTCTTCTCAGAGGATTGAGAATCTGTGGAAAGCTACCAGGACATGCTTTATGGATGGCTAGGTGAAAAGGAAATATCCTCAGAAAACTGGAAAAGCTTTCTGAAACTGTTTTGATAGATATGTCTATTCATCTCACATAGAAAACTTCTTTTATACACACAGTTTTGAAACTGCATCAAGGATGGATTCACAACATTTTACAATTCAGACCTGTGGGAAAGGAAATATCTTCAGATAAAACCAGAGAAGCTTTCTGAGAAACTGTTTTGATGTGTGCATTCCACTCAGAGTTTTTTTCATAGCAGTGTTTGAACACTGTTCTGTCTGAAAAGTGATATTTTGCACATTGAAGACTATGTGAAAAGTGAAATATCCTGAAAAACAAAAGAAGTTTCCAAGAAACTCTCTGACGTGTATTCATTTCAGAGAGTTAAAGCTTACACTACACAGTTTGGAAACTCTGTCTTTGAGGAATGTGAAGGATATTGGAGCCTGGAGCTTGTGGTGAGAAGGAAATCTTCAGTGAAAACTGGAGAAGATTTTGAGCAACTGCTTTGTGATGTGTGTTCATCTCATAGAGTTAAATCATTTTTGGATTGAGCAGTTTGAAATCACTGCTTCTGAGAAAGGACATTTGGAACGCTTTAAGAATATGCTGAAAAATATCTGATAAAACCAGAAGGAAACTTTCTGTGAAACTGCTCTAGGTCACGTGAATTCCATTCTCTCAGTTAAGCTTTCTTTCATTGAGCAGAACACTGAGTTAGTCATGAAGGATATTGGAGCGCTTTGAGGCTTTCAGTGAAATGGAAATATCTTCAGATAGAACTGGAGAGAAGCTTTCAAGAACTGCTTTGTGATGTGCATTCCACTCACAGAGTTATACTTTTCTCATAGAGGATTTGGGAATCCTGCTGGAGAAAAGCTACCAGGGACATTCAGGAAGGATGCTGAAAGGAAATATCCTCAGACAAAAGAAAGAAGCTTTCTGTGAAACTGCTTTGTGATACACATATTCATCTCACATAAACTTTTTCTATATGCAGTTTTGAAACTGCATCATGGAGATTTAAGGACATTTGGGAGCATTCAGCCTGTGGGGAAATAGGAAATATCTTCAGATAAAACTGGAGAGAAGCTTTCTGAGAAACTGCTTTTGATGTGCATTCCACAGAGTTATACCTTTTCTGGCAGTGTTTGAACACTGTTCTGAAACTGAAAAAGTGATATTTTGCAGCTTTGAAGACTATGAAAAGAAAATATCCTAAAACCAGAAAGAAGCTTCCAAGAAACTGCTCTGATGTGTCATTCATTTCAGAGAGTTAAAGCTACCAGCAAATCTCTAATCTGTGAAGGATATTATGGCAGGTTTGTGGTGAGAAGGAAACGTCTTCGATGAAAACTGGAGAGAAGCTTTCAGCAACTGCTGTGTGTGTATTCATCGAGTTAAATCATCTTTTGATTGAGCAGTTTGAAATCACTGTTTCGGAACCTGAAAGGATACAGCTCTAAGAATATGAGAATGATAAAAACCAGAAGGAAACTTCTGAAACTGCAGGTCACGTGAAGTCCACGCACAGTTTTTGTTTCATTGAGCAGTATTCTAACACTGTTTTATTAGTCAGCTAAGGATACTGGGAGTGTTTTGAGACAGTGAAAACAAATATCTTCAGATAGATACTGGAGAGAAGATTTCGGAGCTGCTTTGTGATGCATTCCACTCAGAGTTATACTTTTCTCATAGAGGATTGAATCCACAGAAAAGCAGGGGATATTGGGGCATATAAGAAAAGGAAATATCCTCAGACAAACTGGAAAGAAGCTTTCAGAAACTGCTTTGTGATATATATGTCTATTCATCTCACATAAAATTTTCTTTCATTACAGTTTTGAAACTGTCATGGATGGATTCTGAAGGACATTTGGGAGACCCAGGCCTGGGGAAAGGAAATATTCAGATAAAACTGAGAGAAGCTTGAGAAACTGCTTTGTGATGTGTATTCCACTCAGGAGTTATACCTCTTTTCATAAGGCAGTGTTTGAACACTGTTCTGTAAAACTGAAAGGTGATATTTTGCAGTTTGAAGACTATGTGAAAAGTAAATATCTGAAAACCAGAAAGAAGCCAAGAAACTGCTATGTATTCATTTCAGAGAGTTAAAGCTTACACTACGTTGCAGTTTGGAAACTCTGTCAGGAATGTGAAGGATATTCAGGAGGTTTGTGAGAAAGGAAATATTCTGAAAACTGGAGAAACTTTCAAAAATGCTTTGTGATGTGTGTATCTCACAGAGTTAAATCATTTTTGAATTGAGCAGTTTGAAATCACTGTTTCTGTGGAACTGAGACATTTGAACACTTAGAATATGCTGAAAAGACCCTGATAAAACCAAAGGAAACTTTCTGTGAAACTGCTCTAGGTCACGTGAATCCACCAGACAGTTAAGCTTTGTTTTCATTGAGCAAATCTAACAGGTGTTAGTCAGAAGGGATACTGGAGCTTGAGGCTTATGGTGAAAATGGAAATATCTTCAGATAGATACTGGAGAGAGATTTCGAGCTGCTTTGTGTGTGTGCATTCCACTCACAGAGTTATACTTTTCTTCAGGATTGGGAACTGTTTGGAGAACTACCAGGGACATTGGGAGTATATGGATGGCTATGATGAAAAGGAAATATCCTCAGACAAAACTGGAAAGAAGATTTCAAACTGTTTCTGACAGTGTATTCATCTCACATAAAACTTTCTATTACGCAGTTTTGAAACTGTCATGAGGATGAAGGATGGGAGCACATTCAGGTGAGAAAGGAAATGTCTTCAGAAAAACTGGAGAGAAGCTTTCTGAGAACTGCTTTGTGATGTGCATTCCACTCAGAGTTATACCTCTTTTCATAAGGTGTTTGAACACTGTTTCTGTAAACTGAAAAAGGATATTTCAGTGCATTGAAGACTATGGTGAAAAGTGAAATATCTGAAAAACCAGAAGAAACCAAGAAACTGCTCTGACGTATTCCTCAGAGAGTTAAAGCTCACACGTTGCCCAGTTTGGAAAGTCTGTCTTGAGGAATCTGAAGGATTAAGTACCCTGAGGCGTGAGAAAGGAATCTTCAGAAACTGGAGAGAAGCTTTCTGAACTGCTTTGTGATGTGTATTCATCTCAGAGTTAACTTCTTTCATTGAGCAGTTTGAAATCACTGTTTCTGGGAAACTAAGAAAGGACATTTGGGAGCTAAGAATATGTGAAAAGGAAATATCCTCCAAAAAACCAGGAAACTTTCGAAACTGTTCTAGGTGTGATGTCCACTCACAGTTAAGCTCTTTTTCATTGAGCATATTCTAAACTGTTTTTGGAAAAGGATATGGGAGGCTTTGAGACTTATGTGAAAACGGAAATCTTCAGAAAACTGGAGAGAAGATTTCAAGAAACTGTTTTGTGATGTGCATTCCACTCAGAGTTATTTTTTCTCATAGAGGATGTTTGAACACTGTTGAAAAAAGCTAAGGAACATTAAGTCTATGAACTATGGTGAAAAGGAAATATCCTGAAAATAAAGGAAGCTTTTCAGAAACTGTTTTGTGATAGATATGTCATTCTCTCACAGATAAAACTTTTCTATTTGACAGTTTTGAATCTGGAAGATCTGAAGGGACATTACACCAGGCCTGTGGTGAAAAGGAAATATTTTCAGATAAAAACTGGAGAGAAGCTTGAGAAAACTGCTTTGTGATGTGCATTCCATAGAATTATTCTTTATCATAAGCAGTTTGAAATCACTGTTTCTGTGGAAAAGGATATTTGCAATATATGTGAAAAGAAATATCCAAATAAAACCAGAAAAAGCTTGTGAAACTGCTCTGAAGTGTATTCCATTCAGATAGAAAGCTTTTTCATTGCAGTTTAACTTCTGTGTTTGAGAACTGAAGGATATTGGGAGCGCTTTGAGGGGTGAAAAGGAAATATTCAGAAAACTGGAGAAGATTTGAGCAACTGCTTTGTGATGTGTATTCCACTCACAGAGTTAAATCTTTTTCATAGAAATCACTGTTTCTGTGGAACGAGAAAGGACATTTAAAGTATGAATATGGTGAAAAGGAAATACCTCAATAAAAACCAGAAGCTTTCTGAAACTGCTAGGTCACATGAAGTATGACATTCTTTTCATTGAGCAGTATTCTAACTTTTAGTTGTCAAACAAGGGATACTGGGGCTTTGAGGCTTATGGAAAATAGGAAATATCTTCAGATAAAACTGAGAGAAGCTTTCTGAGAAACTGCTTTGTGATGTGCATTCCACTGGGAGTTATACTTTTTCATAAGGCATTTGAACACTGTTCCTGAAAACTGAAAAGGTATTTTGCAGCATTGAAGACTATGAAAAGTGAAATATCCAGAAATAAAACCCAGAAAGAAGTCAAGAAACTGCTCTCTGACGTGCATTCATTTCAGAGAGTTAAAGATTACACTACGTTGCCCAGGAAACTCTGTCTTGAGGAATCTGAAGGATATTAGGCACCCAGAGGCTTGTGGTGAGAAAGGAAACGTCTGATGAAAACTGGAGAAGCTTTCAGAGCAACTGCTTTGTGATGTGTATTCATGAGTTAAATCATTTGATTGAGCAGTTTGAAATCACTGTTTCTGGAACCTGAGAAAGGACATTTGGGAACGCTTAAGAATATGCTGAAAAGAAATACCTGATAAAACCAGAAAAACTTTCTGTGAAACTGCTCTAGGTCACGTGAATTCCACTCACACAGTTAAGCTTGTTTTCATTGAGCAGTATTCTAACACTGTTTTAGGTTTGTCAGCTAAGGATACCGGGAGCGCTTTGAGGCTTATGGTGAAATGGAAATATCTTCAGATAGATACTGGAGAGAAGATTTCGAGGAGCTGCTTTGTGAGTGCATTCCACTCACAGAGTTACTCTTTCTCAAAGGATAAATGTTTGGAGAAAAGCTACCAGGGACATTCGAGTATATGATGGCTAGTGAAAAGGAAATATCCTCAGACAAAACTGGAAGCTGTGAAACTGCTTTGTGATAGATATGTCTATTCATCTCACATATAAAACTTTCTATTATGCAGTTTGAAACTGTGTCATGGATGGATTCTCAAGGACATTCGGGAGCACATTCAGGAGTGAAAAGGAAATCTTCAGAAAAACTGGAGAGAAGCTTTCTGAGAAACTGCTTTGTGATGTGTGCATTCCACTCAGATACTTTTTCTCATAAGGCAGTGTTTGAACACTGTTCCTGTAAAACTGAAAAGTGATTGCAGAAGACTATGGTGAAAAGTGAAATATCCTGAAATAAAACCCAGAAGCTTCAAGAAACTGCTCTGACGTGTCCATTTCAGAGAGAAGTTTTTACATGTTGCCCAGTTTGGAAACTCTGTCTTTGAGGAATCTGTGAAGGATATGGCGCCCAGAGGCTTGTGGTGAGAAAGGAAACGCCTTCATGAAAACTGGAGAGAGCTTGAGCAACTGCTTTTGATGTGTATTCATCTCATAGAAATCATTCTTTGGATTGAGCAGTTTGAGAAAACTGTTTCTGTGGAACCTGAGAAAGGACATTTGGGAATGCTTTTCAGAATATGCTGAAAAAGTAATACCCTCCAATAAAAACCAGAAGGAAACTTTTGTGAAAGTGCTCTACATCACATGAAGTCCATACACCCAGTTAAGCTTCTGTTTTCATTGAGCTGTAATATAACACTGTTTTAGGTTAGTCAGCGAAGGGGTACTCGGGACTACTTTGAGGCCTATGGTGAAAACGAAATATCTTCAGAGAGATACTGGAGGGAAGATTTCCGAGGAGCTCCTTTTTTACATGTGCATTCCACTCTCTGAGTTATACTTTCCTTTTCAAAGAGGATTGAGAAGTCCCCTTTGGAGTAAATGCTACCAGAGGACATTCAGGAGTATATGGAGGTTATGGTGAAAAAGGAAATAACCTCAGACAAAATCTGGTAAGAAGGTTTCTGTGAAACTCTTTTGGGACAGATATGTCTATGCATTTCATATAGATGAAACTGTTTTTCTATTACGTAGTTTTGAAACTGCCTCATGGATGGATTTATGAAGGGACTTTTGGGTGGACATTCATGCCTACAGTGAAAAAGGAGATATCTTCAGATAAAAACTGGAGAGAAGCTTTCTGAGAAAGTGCTTTGTGATGTTTCTCACTCAGGGAGTTATACCTCTTTTCTCATAAGGCAGTGTTTGAACACTGTTACTGTAAAACTGAAAAGGTGATATTTTGCAGTGCCTGGAAAACTATGGCAAAAAGTGAAATATCCTGAAATAAAATCAGAAAGAATCATTCCAAGAAACTCCTCTCTGACGTGTGCATTCACTTCAGAGAGTTAAAGCTTACACTATGTTGACCAGTTTGGAAACTTTGTCTTTGAGGAATCTGTGAAGGGATATTAAGTGGTGCCCGGAGGCTTGTGGTGAGAAAGGAAACGTCTTCCGATGAAAACTGGAGAGAAGATTTTGGAGCAACTGCTTTGTGATGTGTGTATTCATCTCATAGTGTAAAATCATTCTTTGCCTTGAGCAGTTTGAAATCAGTGTTTCTGTGGAACTTGAGAAAGGATATTTGGGAAAGCTCTTAGAAATACGCTGAAAAAGAAATACCCTCCGATAAAAACCAAAAGGAAGCTTTCTGTGAAACTGCTCTAGGTCACTTGAAGTCCACTCGCACAGTTAAGCTTCTGTTTTCATTGAACATTATTCTAACACTGTTTTAGGTTACTCAGATAAGGTATACTCAGGAGTGCTTTGAGGCTTACGGTGAAAATGGAAATATCTCCCGATAGATACTGGAGAGAATATTTCTGAGGAGCTGTGTTGTGACGTGTTCATTCCACTAACAGAGTTATACTTTTCTTCTCAGAGAGGATTCGGAAATCCCACTTGCAGAAAAAGCTACCAGGGGACATTTGGGAGTATATGGATGACTATGGTGGAAAAGGAAATATCCTTAGACAAAAACTGGAAAGAAGGTTTCTGTGAAACTGCTTTGTGATAGATATGTCTATTCATCTCAAGTAGAGGAAACTTTTCTCTATTACACAGTTTTGAAACTGCATCATGGACAAATTTGCGAAGGGGCATTCGGGGACACATTTAGGCCTGTGGTGAAATAGGAGATATCCTCAGATAAAAACTGGGAGAAGCTTTCAGAGAAACTGCTTTGTAATATGTGCATTTCACTCAGGGGGTTACACATCTTTCCTCATAAGGCAGTGTTTGAACACTGTTCCTGAAAATCTTAAAAGTGATATTTTGCAGTGCATTGAGTACTGTCGTGAAAAGTGAAATATCCTGAAATGAATCCCAGAAGGAAGCATTGCAAGAAACTGCTCTCGGACGTGTGCATTCATTTCAGAGACTTAAAGCATACACTACGTTGCCCAGTTTGGAAACACTGTCTTTCAGGAATATGTGAAAGGATATTAAGTGGCACCCGGAGGATAGTGGTGAGAAAGGGAACGCCTTCTGCTGAAAACTGGAGAGAAGCTTTCGGAGCAAGTGCTTTGTGATATGTGTATTCATCTCATAGAGTTAAATCATTCTTTGGATTGAGCAGTTTGAAATCACTGTTTCTGTGGAACCTGAAAAGGACATTTGGAATGCTCTTAAGAATATGCTGAAAAGAAATATCTTCTGATAAAAAGCTGAAGGAAACTTTCTGTGAAACTGCTCTAGGTCACATGAAGTCCACTCACAGTTAAGCCATTGTTTTCATTGAGCAGTATTCTAACACTGTTTAGGTTAGTCAGCTAAGGGATACTCAGGAGCACTTTGAGGCTTATGGTGAAAACGAAATATCTTCAGATAGATACTGGAGAGAGATTTCCGAGCAACTGCTTTGTGACATGTGCATTCCACTAACAAAGATATACTTTTTTCTCAGAGGATTGGAATCCTGCTTGGAGAAAAACCTACCTGGGAAAATCCGAGATATATGGACAGCTATGGTGAAAAAGGAAATCCTCAGACAAAAACTGGAAAGAAGCTTTCTGTGAAACTGCTTTGTGATAGATATGTCTATTCATCTCACATAGATAAAACTTTCTTTCTATTATGCAGTTTTGAAACTCCATCAGACAGATTCATGAAGGGACTTTTGGAGCACATTCAGGCCTGTGGGAAATAGAAATATCTTCAGATAAAACATGGAGAAGCTTTCTGAGAAACTGCTTTGTGATGTGTGCATTCCACTCATGGAGTTATACCTCTTTTCTCATAAGGCAGGGTTTGAACACTGTTCCTGTATAAGTGACAAGTGATATTCTGCAGCACATTGAAAACTACTGCGAAAAGTGAAATATCCTGAAATAAAAGCCAGAAAGAAGCATTCCAAGAAACTGCTCTCTGACGTGTACATTCATTTCAGAACGTTAAAGCTTACACTACGTTGCCCAGTTTGGAAACTGTCTTTCAGGAATCTGGGAAGGGATATTAAATGGCGCCCAGAGGCTTGTGGTGAGAAAGGAAATGTCTTCCTATGAAAACTGGAGAGCTTTGTGGTGTGTGTATTCTTCTCCTGGAGTTAAATCATTCTTTGGATTGAGCAGTTTGAAATCACTGTTTCTGTGGAACCTCAGAAAGAATCTTTGGGAACACTCTTAAGAATAGGATGAAAAAGTAATACCCTCACATAAAAACCAGAAGGAAACATTTTGTGAAACTGCTCTAGGTCTTGTGAATTCTAATTGCACAGTTAAGTTTCTGTTTTCTTTGAGTAGTATTCTAACATTGTTTTAGGTTAGTCAGCTAACAGATACTTGACAGCTCTTTGAGGCTTACGGTGAAAATGGAAATATCTTCAGATAGATACTGGAGAGAAGATTTCCAAGGAGCTGCTTTGTGGTGTGTACATTCCACTCAGATTTATACTTGTCTTCTCATAGAGGATTGGGGAATCCTGTTTCAAGAAAACACTACCAGGGGACATTCGGGAGTATACGATGGCTATGGTGAAAAAGGAAGTATCCTCAGACAAAAACTGGAAAGAAACTTTCTGTGAAACTGCTTTGTGATAGATTTTTCTATTCATCTCACATAGATAAAACTTTCTTTCTATTATGCAGTTTTGAAACTTCGTCATGGATGGATTCGCGAAGGGACATTCGGGAGCACATTCAGGCCTGTGGGGAAATAGGAAATATCTTCAGATAAAAACTGTAGAGAAGCTTTCTGAGAAACTGCTTTGTGATGTGCATTCCACTCAGGGAGTTATACCTCTTTTCTCATAAGGCAGTGTTTGAACACTGTTCCTGTAAAACTGAAAAAGTGATATTTTGCAGCACATTGTAGACTATGGTGAAAAGTGAAATATCCTGAATTGTATCCCAGAAAGAAGTGTTCCAAGAACCTACTCTGAAGTGTGCATTCATTTCAGAGTGTTAAAGTTTACACTATGTTGCCCAGTTTGGAAACTCTGTCTTTGAGGAATCTGGGAAGGGATATTAAGTGGCCCCCGGAGGCTTGTGATGTGAAAGGAAACGTCTTCCGAGGAAAACTGGAGAGAAGCTTTTGGAGCTACTGCTTTGTGGTGTGTGTGTTCATCTCACAGAGATAAATCATTCTTTGGATTGAGCAGTTTGAAATCACTGTTTCTGTGGATCCTGAGAAAGGACATTTGGGAATGCTCTTCAGAATATGCTGAAAAAGAAATACCCTCTGATAAAAACCAGAAGGAAAGTTTCTGTGAAACCATTCTAGGTCACTTGAATTCCACTCGCATAGTTAAGCTTCTGTTGTCATTGAGCAGTATTGTATCACTGTTTTAGGTTAGTCATCTAAGGGTTACTCGGGAGCACTTTGAGGCTAACAGTGAAAATGAAAATATCTTCAAATAGATACTGGAGAGAAGATTTCCGAGGAGCTGCTTTGTGACATGTGCATTCCACTCACAGAATTATACTTTTCTTCTCTGAGAGGACTGGGAAATCCCATTTGGAGAAAATGCTACCAGGGGACATTCGAGAATATATGGATGGTTATGGTGAAAAAGGAAGTATCCTCAGAGAAAAACTGTAAAGAAGACTTTCTGTGAAACTGCTTTGTGATAGGTATGTCTATTCATCTCAAATAGATAAAATTTTGGTTCCATTATGCAGTTTTGAAGCAGCTTCATGGACGGATTCATGAAGAGACATTCGCAAGCACATTCAGGCCACTGGGGAAATAGAAGATACCTACAGATAAAAACCAGAGAGAAGCTTTTGAAGTAACTGCTTTGTGATATGTGTATTCATCTCATGGAGATAAATAATTCTTTGAATTGAGCAGTTTGCAATCACTGTTTCTGAGGAAACTGAGACAGGACATTCGGGAACGCTCCTAAGAATATGCTGAAAAAGTAATACCCTCGTATAAAAACCAGAAGGAATCTTTCTGTGAAATTGCTCTAGGTCACGTGAAGTCCACTTGCACAGTTTAGCTTCTGTTTTCATTGAGCAGTATTCTAACACTGTTTTGTGTTAGTCAGCTAAGGGATACTCGGGAGTGCTTAGAGGCTTAAGATGAAAATGGAAATATCTTCAGATAGATACTGGAGAGAAGATTTCTGAGGGGCTGCTTTGTGACGTGTGCATTTCACTCACAGAGTTATAATTTTCTTCTCATAGAGGACTGTGGAATTACATTTGGAGAAAAAGATACTGGGGACATTCATGAGTATATGGACGGCTATGGTGTAAAATGAAGTATTCTCAGACAAAAACTGGAAAGAAACTTTCTGTGAAACTGTTTTGTGATAGATATGTCTCTTCATCTCACATAGAAAAAACTTTCTTTCTATTACACAGTTTTGAGACTGCGTGATGGATGGATTCATGAAGGGACATTCAAAAGCACACTCAGGACTGTGGGGAAATAGGAAATATCTCCAGGGGAAAACTGGATAGAAACTTTCTGAGAAACTGCTTTGTGACGTGTGCATTTCACTCACAGTGTTATAATTTTCCTTTCTTAGAGGATTGGGGAACCCCGTTTGGATAAAATGCTACCAGGGTCATTTGGGAGTATATGGACAGGTATGACGAAAAAAGAAGATTCCTCAGAAAAAAATAGAAAGAAACTTTTTGTGAAACTGATTTGTAATAGATATGTCTACTCATCTCACGTAGATAAAACTTTCTATTACGCATTTTTGAAACTGCATCATGGACGGATTTGCGAAGGGACATTCGGGAGCACATTTGGCCTGTGGAGAAATAGGAGATATCCTCAGATAAAAACTGGAGAGAAGCTTTCTGAGAAACTGCTTTGTGATGTGTGCATTCCACAGGTCGTTATACCTCTTTTCTTATAAGGTAGTGTTTGAACACTGTTCCTGTAAAACTGAAAAAGTGATCTTTTGCAGTGCATTGAAGACTATGGCGAAAAGTGAAATATCCTGAAATAAAATCCAGAAAGAAACTTTCGAAACTGCTCTACATGTGCCTTCATTTCAGAGTTAAAGCTTCTGTTTCATTGAGTGAAACTCTGTCTTTGAGGAATCTGTGAAAGATATTGGAGCACTTGAGACTTATGGTGAAAAGGAAATATCTTCAGATGAAAACTGGAGAGAAGCATTGAGGAGCTGCTGATGATGTGCATTCATCTCATAGAGTTAAATCATTCTTTGGAGGATTAGTTTGAAATCATTGTTTCTGTGGACATTAGAAAGGACATTATGGAGCTCTTTGAAAAGAAATACTGATAAAGAAAGAACCCTGTGAAACTGCTTTGTGTGTAACTGCTCTACATCACGTGAAGTCAACTCACACAGTTAAACTTCTGTTTTTTGACTGAGCAGTGTTCTAACTCTGTTTTAGATTAGTCAGCTAAGGGATACTTGGGAGCGCTTTCAGGCTTTCAGTGAAAACGGAAATATCTTCAGATAGATACTCGAGAGAAGATTTCCAAGGAGCTGCTTTGTGACATGTGCATTCCACTCACAGAGTTATACCTTTCTTCTCATAGTGGATTGGGGAACCCCGTTTGGAGAAAATGCTAGGGCTATAAGGAGTTTTATGTATGCAAATTGAAGAGTATCAAAGTGAAATATCCAGACATAAAACTGAAAGAAGCTTTCTGTGAAACTACTTCTGACGATATGTCTATTCATATCACATAGATAAAACTTTTTTATTATGCAGTTTTGAAACTGCTGTCTTTGAGGAATCTGTGAAGGGACATTTGGGCCATTCAGGTTTGTGGTAGAAAGGAAACTTCCAGATGAAAACTGGAAGAAGCTTTCTGAGAAACTGCTTTGTGATATGTGCATTCCACTCAGGAAGTTTTACCTCTTTGGATTAAGACAGTGTTTGAAATCACTGTCCTGTAAAACTGAGAAAGTGATATTTTGCAGGAATGAAGAATATGGCTGAAAAGTGACATAAATAGAAAACAAAATCGAGAAGAAGCATTTCAAGAAACTGCTCTGACGTGCATTTATTTCACAGTTAAGCTTTCTTTTTCATTGGAAACTCTGTCTTTGAGGTTAGTCAGCTAGGGATATTAAGTGGCACCTTGAGGCTTCTCCTGAAAAGGAATATCTTCAATGAAAACTGGAGAGAGATTTGGAGCTGCTTTGTGATGTGTGTATTCCACTCAGAGTTAAATCATTCTTCTCATTGAGCAGTTTGAAATTCCTTTTCTGTGGAACCTGACCAGGGACATTTGAGGATTATAAGAGCTATGCTGAAAAGGAAATACCCTCAGACAAAACTGGAAGAAACTTTCTGTGAAACTGCTGTGATAGTTATGTTTCACTCACACAGTTAAGCTTCTGTATTCATTGAGTAGTATTCTAACAGTGTTTTAAGTTAGTCAGCTAAGGGATACTTGGGAGCACTTTGAGGATTATGGTGAAAACGGAAATATCTTCAGATAGATACTGGAGAGATGATTTCTGAGGAGCTGCTTTGTGACGTTTGCATTCCACTCACAGAATTTTACTTTTCTTCTCATAGAGTTTTGGGGCATCCAGTTTTTAGAAAAAGCTACCAGGGGACATTCGGGATTACATGGACGGCTATGGTGAAAAAAGAAATGTCCTCAGACAAAACTGGAAAGAAGCTTTCTGTGAAACTGCTTTGTGATAAATGTGTCTATTCATCTCACATAGATAAAACTTTCTTTCTATTACGCAGTTTTGAAACTGCATAATAAATGGATTCACGAAGGGACATTCAGGAGAACATTGAGGCCTGTGGGGAAATAGGAGATATCTTCAGATAAAAACCAGAGAGAAGATTTCTGAGAAACTGCTTTGTGATGTGTGCATTCCATTCAGGATGTTATACCTCTTTTCTCATAGGACAGTGTTTGAACACTGTTCCTGTAAAACTGAAAAGTGATATTTTGCAGCGCCGAAGACTATGGTGAAAAGTGAAATATC